>CAUYON010016025.1:0-17748 GCA_963573935.1 Arctocebus calabarensis | reverse complement strand
AATTGGAAAAAATATATTATTAAAAAGGGAAATTAGAATCATATTTCACTTATAAATGATGATGCAATATCCTAAACAACATATTAACAAGTTGAATTAAAAATTATTGTTCAAATAATGTACTTTGGTCAAAATTAAATCCAATTTATTTGAGAATTAGTCACTCTTTTCTTTTTCTTTTCCTTTCCCTCACTCCCTCCCTCTTTCTCTCTCTGTCTGCTCTCTACTTCCCCAACCCCCCCCACCATATCATTAATTGTTATTAATTGTCCTCATATCAAAGTTGAATACAGGGGATTCATAATTCTCCATTCCAGTGAGGCTTCGCTAAGAATAATGTGTTCTACCTCCATCAAGGTTAATACAAATGCTGAAAAATCTCCATTTTTTTTTTTTAATGGTCGAGTAAGTATTCTAAGGTGTTCATATACCACAGCTTGCCAGTCCATTTCTGGGTTGAGGGGCATTTAGGCTGTTTCCACATTTTAGCAATTGTAAACTGACCTGCGATAAACAGCCTAGTACAAGTGTCTCTATAAAAAAAAGGCACTGGGGATAAATGCCCAGTAATGGGATTGCAGGATCAAACAGGAGATCTAGGTTAAGTTCTTTGAAGTTTCTCCATACTTCCTTCCAAAAAGGTCGTAGTAAGTTTGCAGTCCCACCAGCAGTGTAAAAGTGTTCCTTTTACAGAAGAGAGTGTAGAGAAGAGAGTGTTCTTTCTCTCCACATCCGTGCCAGCATCTTCAGTTTTGAGATTTTGTGATACGGGCCATTCTCGCTGGGATTAGATGATATGTCAAGGTGGTTTTAATTTGCATTCTCTAATAATTAGGGATGATGAGCATTTTGTCATATGTTTGTTAGCCGTTCGTCTGTCTTCTTTAGAGAAGGTTCTGTTCATCTCTCTTCCCCATTGATATATGGGATTGTTGGATTTTTTTCTTGTGGATTAATTTAAGTTCTGTATAGATCCTAGTTATTAAGTTTTTGTCTGATTCAAAATATGCAAATATCCTTTCCCATTAGGTAGGTTGTCTGCTTTGGTTGTTGTCTCTTTAGCTGTACAGAAGCTTTTCAGTTTCATTAAATCCCATTTGTGTATTTTTGTTGTTGCTGCAATTGCCATGGCAGTCTTTTTCATAAAGTCTTTCCCCAGGCCAACATCTTCCAGTGTTTTTTCTGTACTTTCTTTGAGGATTTTTATTGTTTCATGCCTTAAATTTAAGTCCTTTATCCATCTTGAATCAATTTTTGTGAGTGGAGAAAGGTAAGGGTCTAGTTTCAGTCGTTTACATGTGGAATCCAGTTCTCCCAGCACCATTTATTGAATAGGGAGTCTTTCCCCCAGTGGATGTTCTTGTTTGGTTTACCGAAGATTAGGTGGTTGTAAGTTGTTGGTTTCATTTCCTGGTTTTCTATTCAATTCCAGATGTCTATGTGTTTATTTTTGTGCCAGTACCATGCTGTCTTGACCACTAGGGCCTTGTAGTACAGCCTAAATTCTGGTATGGTGATGCCCCCAGCTTTGTTTTTATTACTAAGAACTTAGCTATATGGGGTTTTTTCTGGTTCCATACAAAATGCAGAATCATTTTTTCTAAGTCTTGAAAATAGATGTTGGTATTTTAATAGGGATGGCATTGAATCAGTAGATTGCTGTGGGAAGTATAGACATTTTAAGGTTGTCCTCTGTCGCTATTACTTTTCAACAGAGTGCTGGAAGTTCTAGCCAATACAACTAGGCAAGACAAGAAAATAAAGGACATCCAAATGGGAGCAGAGGAGGTCAAACTGTCCCTCTGTGCTGACGATATGATCTTATAGTTAGAGAACCCCAAGGACTCAACCACAAGACTCTTGGAAGTCATCAAAAAATACAGTAATGTCTCAGGATATAAAATCATTGTCCATAAGTCAATTGCCTTTGTATATGCCAATAGTAGCCAAGATGAGAGGCTAATTAAGGACACAATTCCCTTCACGATAGCCCCAAAGAAAATACAATTCCTTTCACGGTAGCCCCAAAGAAAATGAAATACCTAGGAATATACCTAACAAAAGAGGTGAAGGACCTCTATAAAGAAAATTATGAAACCCTAAGAAAGGAAATAGCAGATAACTGTAACATATGGAAGCATATACCATGCTTATGGCTGGGAAGAATCTGTTAAAATGTCTGTGTCACATTTTGGTAATCTCAAAATATCTCCAACTTTTTACCATTGTTGTATCTGTTGTGGTGATCTGTGATGTGATCTTTGGCATAACTATTGTAATCATTTTGGACTCAGTGAGTTTACTGGATCTATGTGTTAGTTCCAATGCTCCACCAACTGGCAGCCATTTCTCCATCTCTTTCCATAGTCCGTGATATACAATATTGACATATTAGGCCAATTAGTAACCCTACAATGGCCTCTGTGTGTTTTGGTGGAAGGAGGAATTGTACATCTCTCACTTTAAATCAAAAGCTAGAAATGGTTAAGCTTAGTGAGGAAGTTGTGTCAAAAGCTGGACCTCTTGTATCGAAACCAAGTTGTAAATGCAAAGGGAAAGTTAGAGAAGGAAATTGAAAGTGTGACTCCTTTGAATACGTGAATGATAAAAAAAAAACGAGACTGCTTTATTGCTGACGTAGAGTAAGTTTAGTGGTGTGATTGAAGATCAGACCAGCTATAATATTCCATAAAGCCAAAACCTAGTTTAGAGTAAGGCCCTAACTTTCTTTAATTCTGTGGAGGCTTAGAGAGGTAAGGAAACCACAGGAGAAAAACATAAAGCTAGAAGGGGTTGGTTCATGAGGTTTAAGGAAAGAAGCTATTTCTGTTACATAAAAGTGCAAGGTGACGCAGTAAGTACTAATATAGAAGTGGCAGCAAGTTACCCAGAAGACCTAGCTAAGATCCTTGATGAAGATGGCTATGCTAAACAACAGATTTTCAATGTAGGTGAAACAGCCTTCTTTCTGTTGGAAGAAGATGCCCTCTATGACATTCCTACCTAGAGAGCAGTTAACGCCTTGCTTCAGAGTTCTCTTGTTAGGGGCTAATGCAGCTGGTGACATTTACGTTGAAGAGCCCATCAGAATTATCGTAACTTTACTTTGCTCTGTAAATGGAACAGCCTGCCTGACAGCTCATCTGTGTACATACAGCATGGTTTACTGAATATTTAGGCCCAGTGTTGAGACCTACTGCTCAGAACACAAGATTTTAAAAAAAATATTACTGCTCACTGACAATGCATCTACTCACGTAAGATCTTGGTATGTTTTCATACCTGCTTAACACAACGTCCATTCTCTGTAGCCTGTGGATCAAGCAGTCATTCTGACTTTCAAGTCTTATTATTTAAGAAAGAGATGTTGGAAGGCTATAGCTATCATAGTTAGCTGTGCTTCCTATGATGGATCTGCACAAAGTAATTGAAAACCCTCTAGAAAAGATTCTATTAGACATTTTGTTAAGAACAGTCATGATTCATGGGAAGAGGTCAAAATAACAATATTAATGGGAGTTTGGAAGAACTTGATTCCAGCTCCTGTGAATGGCTTTGAGGGGTTCAAGACTTCAGTGGAGGAAGTAACTGCAGGTATGATGGAAATAGCAAGAGAACCAGAATTAGAAGTAGAGCCTGAAGATGTGCTTGAATTGCTGCAATCTCATGATTAAACTTGAAAGGATGAGGAGTTACTTATTATGGTTGAGCAAATAAAGTGATTTTCTGAGATGGAATCTACTCCTGGTAAAGATGCTGTGAATATTGTTGAAATGACAAGAAACATTGTAGAACAGCGGTTCTCAACCTGTGGGTCACGACCCACGGGAACTGTATTAAAGGGCCATGGCATTAGGAAGATTGAGAAGCACTGTTTGAGAATATTATGTGAACTTAGTGGCTAAAGCAGCAGCAAGACTTAAGAGGATTGACTCCACTTTTGAAAGTTCTAGCGTGGGTAAAATACTGTCAAACAGTATCACATGCTATAGAGAAATCTCCCATGAAAGGAATGGTGAGTGGATGTGGCAAACGTCATTGTTGCCTTATTATAAGACATTGTCACATCCACCCCAGCCTTGAGTAAGCACCACTATGATTCATCTGTAGCCATCAACACTGAAGCAAGACTCTCCACCAGCAAAAAGATTGTGACGCACTCAGGGCTCAGATGATCATCCGGATCTTGAGCAATATAGAATTTTTCATTAAGGCTTGCACATTTTTATACATAATGCTATTGCATGCTAAATAGGCTGCGGTCTAGTGTCAGCATAACTTTTATATGCAATAGGAAACCAAAATGTTTATGTTTATTCGCTTTATTGTGTTATTCTGAAACCAAAACCTGCAGTATCTTTGAGGTGCCCCTGTGTTCAGTTTTTCTATTCCAGTATCATGGTGATCCTAGAATCAAAGTATTTCTCCCTCTCTCTCCAGCCCTCCTCTGTCTCTGTCTCTCCCTTTCTCCCCCTTCTTCCCCTTCCTCCTTCCTTTCAACAAACATTTAGATTCATGGATGTGGAAAATGCATTAGGCTAGTGAGAGGGTAACATATGTAAACACAGGAATTATTATGTTCTGTTAAATTCTTTAATAAAAGTTATACTATTCACCCACTTTAATATTTCCTCACCTTCCTATTCCTTGAAATCCAATGCTTGAATTTTGGGTAGAGTGAGCACCAGCAAACTAAGAATGATTTTTACAGTTATGAATGGTTGGGGAGAAAAAATCAAAAGAATAATGTCATGACACACAAGAAATACATGAAACTCAAATTTCAATGTCCATAGATAGTTGTATTGGAACACAGCCACGCTTCTTAGTGCACATGCTGTCTGTGGCTACTTTCACTCTGCCTCAAGTTGAATAGTTGGTGACAGAGACTTCATGACCCAGACAGCTTAAAAATATTCACTATGTATTCCTTTGTGGCAACAGTTTGTCAACCCTGCTTTAGACGTATCTTTCTCCCCAGAAATTGCTGAAGAAGGTTAATTGTACATACAGTTACTGGGTTCTGTGATTGTGCCCACATTTATTGGGTTCTAACTATGTGTCAAGACCTGGTTTAGGGACACAGGAAATTGCAGTAAATATAAGGGACACGTTTCTTACCATCATAGACTTTAGGTAAGACTTACATCATAGACTTTACAAGACAGTAAAGAAAGTGAAATCAAATAAGCCAAAATAATTAGCGTATGAAAAGTACGATTAAAGAAACATGAATACTGTGAGAGAAGATAGAGAGGGGCAGTTTATGATGAGGTGGTCAGATGATGAGCAACCAGGGGGAAGAACAGTTCTCCTTAGAGAAGTCTGAGTGTGGGGCATAGGTAAGCAGATAGATTCTCTCTCACACACTCGCTCACCCTCAGAAGAGGAGCAGATGGCAGAGGTCTTCAGTGTGCCACACACTAGAAAGTGGCACTGTCTTTCATTCTGCAACTAAAGCTCAAAATCTAGAGCATATTTTTGATTCTCACTTGTCCTCACAGTCTCTCCTTTCTCTTTTCAGTTCATAAGAAAGATCCATCAATTCTACTTCCAAAACATAGATCGATTTTGTCCATTTCTAATTCCATCACCACGATAGACCAAGCCGCCCTCATCTCTCCCCTAAACTTGTAACTACTTCCTGAACTGTCTCCCTACCTCCATGCTCTACGCCTTCTACCACTGTCTAGTCTTCAGCCAAGAGCTACAGTGATCTTTTAAGAATTTGAGTCGCATATTTCTTTGCTGAAAACTGACTTTGCTCCCCCATTGCCTTTGGAATTAAATAAATCCAAAGCCATTACCTTCCTGTTGGGAAGAAAGGCAAATGTGGTCTGAAAGTAGGGAATATGGACCATGTGATGTGATGGAATAGATGTAAGAGGAGGGAAGGAAGGTTGATTTTTGTGTTCTTTTTTTTTTTTTTCCTTAACACCTGGGTGAAAGAAAGGTAGAACCACTTATTGGACCCAGGAAGACCAAGGTGATAAGTTTGCTCATTGAAGCAAAGAAATGACTGTGGATGCACAAATCACAAATTGTGTTTTTGATCAGTTTAAATTTGAGGTATCCCTGTATAGCCAGTTGATCTCAGTAAGACATTTCGACCATTCAGTATGAAGTCAGAGGCATGGTCTGGGCTGGGTATATAAATTGGGGACTTGTCCACCCATGGAGCCCATGGTGGGAATTTAAAGCCATGGGGCTGGACGAGCTTCCTTTAGAGACCAAGTGTAGGTTCAGAGGAGAAGTAGACCTTGAACAAGCCCTGAGGTCTGAACTTGTTTTTACTTCTTTGGGGGAGGAACAGAGTCTGAAAGAGGAATTCTTCCACTGAGATTGAATAAGTAAGTAATATAGGACTTATTTATATAGTGAAGAAATTCTTCATTATCATGATGGAAATGGGAGTTTGGGCTAGCACTACACACAAACCAAAAGTTTATTAAGATCATCTTCTACAAACAAAGTCTTTAAATTTAATTCTAGGTCTCGTAATATCCAGTTTAAAAATTCATCTAAATGTATATAGGGTGACAATAAGTTTTGACCTGTGTAATTGCTGCTTCAGAAAACTCACATATTCATTGACTTGTTAGTCAACTTTTCTTCTATTACATTTCTTCTGTGTTTAAGAACAAGCGTCTGGGTATCCACAAAAGCATCATAGATGCTTAACATCTGTATCTGTTTCTGTTTATAATTACAATTAACTTAAACCCCTCTATCTTTTAACCTAAGTAAAAATATATAGTTAGGAACTTTTTTTTTTTTTTTTGTGGTTTTTGGCCAAGGCTGGATTTGAACCTGCCACCTCCAGCATGTGGGGCGCCCTACTCCTTTGAGCCACAGGTGTTGCCCTAGTTAGGAATTTTTTAATATACTATTTCATAGTCTGGGAGTGATAGATGGCTCACGCCTATATAATCCTAGCACTCTGGGGAAGCCACAGTGGGTGGATCACCTGAGCTCAGGAGTTCAAAATCAGCCCTAGCAAGGGCAAGACCCTGTCTCTGCTAAAAATAGAAAAACTAACTGGGCATTGTAGTGGGCACCTGTAGTCCCAGTTACTTAGGAGGCTGAGACAAGAGGATCACTTGAACCCAAGAGTTTGGAGTTGTTGTGAGCTATGATGCCACAGCACTCTACCCAGAGCAACAGAGAGAGACTCTGTCTCAAATTAAAAAACCCCATATATATTGGGGGGGGGGTGGTACATGTGTCTGTGTGTGTACTATCTTATAGTAGGCTGAGGCAAAGTAATAGGATTCAATTAGAGGCTAATGTCACCTCTTACATGAAGTTTCTAGATAAATGATCTCTTTTCATAAGGCATTCAGATGTCTATAGCTAATTGGCAAATCACTGTACCATAGCTGTTAAGAATATTATATCAGAGCTAGGCTGCTTGGATTTGATCCCACCTGTGCCACTGACAAGCTCAAATGATCTGGTACATTATTCTACTTCGATGGACCTCATCTAGAGTATGGGAATGATAGTACCAACCTAATAGAGTTATTGTAAGATTTAAACAAGACAATTTACATAAAGCATAGAGCATAGTGCCCGGCACACATGGCTTTGTGTCAGTGGGAGTTAAATATTACTGTTACCACATCTGACCTCCTTGACAGACTCTATCTTAGTCGAGGACAGGAGGTGGTGTGCGGTGGTTCTTTGCATTCCTCATCTTCTTTTAGTGCCTTATATCCAGTGCAGCATTTGAAAGAATTTATCCCTATGAAATAAAGACATTTGCAGGAAGACTTTTACTTGGATAAAATAAGCTACAAAACTAAATTGAAAAATTTTACTTATCATCCTGTGTCATGTAACAGAACCTGTAGAAATTGTTAGCCTGCGAACCACCGTTAAAGAACCCATGTTGCTTTTATCCAAGCTGTTTGTACATAAAAGATAATAGAAGTAAGGGAAACTCTAGCATCATGGTCACTTTGGCTCAGGTTTAATTTTTTTTTTCAAATAAAGTAATGTTCAGCTTCATGTTAATATTTATTATAGTGGGAAAGAAAACATGCATTATTATTTGGGAAGTTTTATTGCTGTTTTCCAGGCTGCTAAGCTATGGTTGACCATTTAAGGGGACTTTTAGAAAAAGTGTCGAGTACATTGCTGTGTCACTCCCTTCCATCGAATCCACCAACAGTAATGAAGACATTCACAGTCAGGAATGCAGGGTCTCTTACAGATGATCAGCTGAGGCTCCAGGCAAAGGATGGAACTGATCAGTGTCACAATCTCAACACAGAACAGTGTGACTCCCCAGGGTGCTCTCGGATCAGATTTAAGAGTGATTTAGAAAAAATGTCTGTATGAACACTTAACTAAAAGATGTCTCTGATTTATAAGGATTTTATTATTAATGTTTATACTCTTTCTTTTCCCTAAAATGATTTGATGGGACGGGAGTGAAATTTTAAGCAACATTATATCAGGAAGGCTGGAGTTTTCTAATGTACAAACTCTCAGGGGGAAAAAGATTAGACATTGATTTTTCTTTGTATAACCAGCACAATAGTAGGTTTTTCATGCTTTGTAGAACTGAAGGCTAAAACCCAGAGAGTTGGTATCAGAGATCAGGACCTTTTGGGGTAAGCCACCTGCCTGAGGGACAGTGCTAGTGACAGAGCAGAAGTCTCCATTGCCTCATTGCTTTTGCTTTTGTCGAGAATGTGTGGTATATGTGGAAAGGTGGTTCGAAGGAAAAGAAGCCAGAGAGAAGAAAGGAAAGACAGAAGTGAACAAAGAATTGAGGAAGACTTGAAGTCCCACTCTGAGTTCAAATGCGTCTGCAAAGAGCATAATAGACAGGTGTGCCGGCTCTGCTTGTGGAGAAGCGCTGTCCCAGAGGACAGGTGCTATCTTGTGATCTGCTGGACTACCTAGTCCAGTGGTTCTCAACCTGTGGGTCATGCCCCCTTTGGGGGTCGAACGACCGTTTCATGTGGGTCGCCTAATACCATCCTGCATATCAGATAGTTAAGTTATGATTCGTAACAGTAGCAAAATTATAGTTATGAAGTAGCAACGAACATAATTTTATGGTTGGGGGTCACCACAACATGAGGAACTGTATTAAAGGGTCATGGCATTAGGAAGGTTGAGAACCACTGACCTAGTCTTTTGGCTGGTGTGAGATAGTTGAGCCTCTAAATGACTTTCCTCTCCTTCAGCTCTGATTTTTCAATACAGGAGTAGCTAATTTCTATAATGCAGACCCTGAGACCCAGAAGAGTTGAATGGCTTGCCCACGGTCACAAGCAGTCAGGCCCCCTGTAGGCAGTTGACTCCCTGCCAGCCAGATGCCTTCACCTTTAAAATAGACTGCCTTGGGAGATGGGCCCATCTCCCCATCATCAGTGTTTCAGATACCACCAGAGTGATCTCTTATCAGGAATACTGTAAAGAAGATTCTTGCAAAAGGATTTCGTGACCTGCAAGGTCCCCCTGGCAACTTAAAATTCTATGATTCTAGCTCCGGTTTCATGGATTTAATAAGGCAGTCCTCTCTCCCTGGCTTCTTTGAGAAATGGATCTCTGAAAGCCTTTTGTTATATTTTCTATTTAAAATAACAATTAGCTTTTCATCTCAGGTACTTTACAGTGTACTGTGTACATTATTCATTTGGAGTATTAGTTCACTCGCTAATAGCCCACAATTTTAGTTATAGATGAAGTAGTAGTTTGGTGAAATAACATTGCAGCTCCTTACTAAACTAAAAGCTTCAGCAAGCTTCCTGTCGCAGAGAGACCCTCATTTTCCCGGCTGTCAGCCTGACTGATATTTTAATTTTTCTGCCCGGTAGAAAACTTCAGTCTCTTATCCAATAGATAAATGAGTGAACCCCCAGGAAATGCAGCAGAATGTTTCTGTTTGCCAATGCGATGAATGCAGAAGCTAATAAATGTCTACTTCTATCAGGAGGAGGCGTGTAATGAGTAAATGATGAGAAAAAGAATTCAGGGAAACAAATGATCAATCCAATCTAAGATGACAAACAATTTCTTAATAACTTGGTCTCTAGTTGGAGAGAGGGCTTCACCAGGCAAAGAGAAGGCCTGTTGAAACTAAGCCTAGCACAAGGCCATTTCCCTCTAGCTGCTGATGGATTTGGTCTGGTTACATTAGGTCACACTGAGCAATAAACTGAGATTCAAACACAGCCTGGTTATTGCAGACTTTCTTGGCCCTGCAGTTTCTGTGAATGTGTGCTAGGAAAAGGGATCATTTAAGAGCCTAATTCACATTATTTACCCCAGATTCCATTTGTATTTCACATTTGTCTTTTTAATAAAGACCTTTTTCAAAAGTAAAGATCCTGGCTCTTTCCCTTGAGACATGTTCAGATCACGAGGGTTGCACAAGAATCCCTTTCCTGTGGGGTAAATATATTGTTCTTTAAAACACTTTTGTAGAACTGAACTCCCTAAATCTCCAGTGTCTGCCTTTTGTGAAAATTCACAGAATAAACGTGCTTTGTCCCTGTGGATGAACATATTCCTGCATGTAGGGCTTATTCAGAAGGACTTGGATTTTCAGTCTGCAGAGTGCCCGGTATGCTTAAGATGGAGTAAATGAGATCGGCCTTGGAAGGAGAGTCGCAAGCCACATGGAAGACGCAAGAGAGTGACATCATGCCAGACTGGAAGATCATTTGCGGAGATGCATTTTATTATCACCCCTTTGTGGATCTTTCTAAGAACATTTCTCAGAAAAGTCACGTGGAAAAGATTGGCTCCCAAATACCAGCAGTTTTCAGGGACAGATTTTCATGAATATTTCTAGACGACTATCAGTCTTGCTCACCAGGTCCTCCATAATTATCTTTTCCTCTCCATACCCTCCCTTTCCAAATTGCAACATACTCTGGCATTTTTCTATAGTATGTGAATATGAACTGCCTTCCTGCAGTTGAGGGGTGAAACTTGTAAGTAGAGTTTAGGGCCTTAATGCGGGAAAATGCTAATGAGCCATGAAATGGAAACTAATGCAGGCAATACTGCAGGCAGTACTTAGTGTACTTGGCAGCAGAGGAAATGTACCTTAGAGATTCAGGAATCCTGCTTGGTACTTTCTAAGGGAGAGCCATTATACCTGAAAGCTGAGACTTTTCAATGTACCTCTATTCACATGCATATTTCTATGCCAGATCTTTCAAAAGGCCTTTCCTTTGAAATACAAAAAGATAAACATGTCTTTGAGATGGATGGGTGATCCTTTTGCCACTTTTGAAATCTTTTTCCAATTCATATCTGAAATTTTTAACCCTTATATTAAGACTGACTGTGCATTGCTAGCACTAGGGAAAACCATGGCACAGTTATTATTATCATCTGAGTTTATGATCAAATTGATGAAAGAAAATTGAAACTTCAGGTAGGTGTAGCATCTGTAGGGATCTTCTGTTGCTTGGGTATTGTGGTTCATTTTCACTTATCTGTTAAGGAGTAAATATAAGGACCTCTACGATCAAAGAAAAGCATGAATTTGTAAAGCACTCTTAGGGAGTCATGGGGGGTGGGGTTCCAACATTTTTATTTTCTCTGCTGCATATTGGAAGAATAAGAGTTGTTTGGGACTACACATTAAATGCATAAACACTGATTAGCAAAAAACTGATTAGGTATCTGACACCACAGATAAGCAAAAAAGTTCTCCAAAAAGCATCATGCAGGCTTGGTACCCGTAGCTCAGTGAGTAGGGCACTGGGCATATACACCAAGCCTGACGGGTTTGAACCTAGCTTGGGCCTGCCAAACAACAATGACAACTACACCCCCCAAAATAGCCGGGTGTTGTGGTGGGCACTTGTACTCCCAGCTACTCTGGAGGCTGAGGCAAGAGAATCACTTAAGCCCAAGAGTTTGAGGTTGCTATGAGCTGGGACGCCATAGCACTCTACTGAGGGCAACATAGTGAGACTCTGTCTCAAAAAAAAAAAAAAAATTAGCATGCAGCCTGTGGGCTGAAGGTTAGACACTCCTGATTGCTTTGTACTAAAGGATTTATAGTATTTGAAATCTCAAGACCTAAGGCCTTCTAGCCCTGGATATCAAGCATAGCACCTGGGCATACCTGGTTTTAGCACTTAGTACCTTAACGATTTGGAACACCAAGCAAATGAATAACTTGTTTAAACGTACCATTTTGGGTAGGTGAAATAAACACAATAGCTTCTAACCTATTTTTTCCTTGGCTATTTTTGTCATAAAGTCAGTGAGATAAAAATAAATAAATTGATTCCCACCAATTTTTTTGCTGTTGGAGAGGCTTTACCTGCCTCCTTATATATTCAACTCTTGGGGTGATGAAATCACTTTCACTCGTAGAGGAGGAAACTTCAGAGCCTTTCTCCTAGAGACATTTTAATATAAATGTTATGACCCAGTAGTCTGTAAGCACTGGAATCATGTAACTACTTGTTTCAAAAATGTTTTACCTGGCTGCTGGTACCTTTCTCTGTAGGAACTGGAGGTCAGTAAATATTTGATTGAAGAGTGAACATTGACCTACTGACAAAGAGTTTCAGGAACACCAAGAATAAATAGGGTTTTAACTTTAATAGTTTAAAATAGGTTTGCCATATTTTAGCTATATGTAAATAAACAAATAAATAAAAAAATAGGTTTTCTCACTATCCACTTTTAAAAGTTAATCCCTACCCTTTCATCTATATTGACCTCATGGTTAGATACATTTGTAGCATGTAGAAATATCAGGTGTTGGCTCGGCGCCTGTGGCTCTGCGGGCTAAGGCGCCAGCCACGTACACCTGAGCTTGCAGGTTCGAATCCAGCCCAGGCCCGCCAAACAATAATGACGGCTGCAACCAAAAACTGGCTGGGCATTGTGGCAGACGCCTGTAGTCCCAGCTACTTGGGAGGCAGAGACAGGATACTCGCTTGAGCCCAGGAATTGGAGGTTTCTGTGAGCTGTGATGCCACAGCACTCAATCCAGAGTGACAGCTTGAGGCTCCCTCTCAAAAAAAAAAAAAAGAAATATCAGGTGTTTGGTTTTTATTTTTTATTCTGAAAAAGAGAGCTGGCATGGTTTAGAACATCATAATAAACGGTTGCATAACTGTCCTTATTTTTTTTAATTCTTTATTAAATCATAACTGTGTACATTAATGCATTTAATTGTACAAGGTACAATGTGCTGATTTAATATACAATGTGGAATACTTACATCTAACTGAGTAACATAACTATCTCCTCGCTTACTTATTTGTCGTGTTGAAACATTCATACTCTATTCTTAATAGTTTAGAAATGTATCATTGCATTGATACAATGTATCATTGTATCATTGTATTATGCATGTTAGATTAGGTCACTCCAAATACCCTCCCCACTTCTGACCTCCCCCCTTGCCTCTCCTCTCTTTCCTCTTCCCTCCTTCTTTATTACCCTTGGTAGAGTGCCATGGCATCACACAGCTCACAGCACCTCCAACTCCTGGGCTTAGGCGATTCTCTTGCCTCAGCCTCCTGAGTAGCTGGGACTACAGGCGCCGGCCACAATGCCCGGCTATTTTTCTGTTTTGCAGTTCCACGAGGCTGAGTTTGAACCTGCCACCTTCAGTATATGGAGCCAGCGCCCTACTCAATGAGCCACAGGCACCACCCTATAGTTATATTCTTAAATATATTCACCAAGGGCTAAAACTTAAAGGAATTTAAGCATTGCATTCCCTTTTTCTCTGGAGGGTCAGGGAGTATAGGGGGGACAAACCCTAAACAGCCTCTTGTTTTATTGTATGGATAACCTGTTACTTTAGCTAGTTTCTGGTTGAATGTTTGTTTTTCATTTTTCAATATTAGGAACTCCATGAAGAATATATTTTTAGCTAAATTTTTATACATATCCTGGTAATTTCACATATTCCTAAAAATGAATGTTTTATGTCAAGGGCATATGTCATTGAAAGGCATTTGAAAAATGTTGCCATAAATTATATGTATTTATACTCATACTAGCAAATTATGAGGAAGCCCATTTCCTCATATATTCATTGGCACTGAATACCATTAACAGACAAAAAAAAAAGGGCTCGGCGCCTGTGGCTCAACAGGCTAAGGCGCCAGCCACATACACCTGAGCTGGCGGGTTCGAATCCAGCCCAGCCCGCCAAGCAACAATGATGGCTGCAACCAAAAAATGGCCGGGCATTGTGGCAGGCGCCTGTAGTCCCAGCTACTTGGGAGGCGGAGGCAAGAGACTCGCTGGAGCCCAGGAATTGGAGGTTGCTGTGAGCTGTGATGGCATAGCACTCTATCCCGGGTGATAGCTTAGAGGCTCTGTCTCAAAAAAAAAAAAAAAAAAAAAAACTGTAAAATAATTTTAATTGGTTTATGAGTGACTATGGCTCAGAGAGACACCACAGTCTCACAAGAGCCTAAGAGACCAAGCCTGAGGAAATGAGGACACAGTTTGGTTCTGTACATTTCAGGGCCACAGAAATTGCAGGTAAAATCGTAATACATGGAAGGTAAATATTGGTTCAGCGTGAAAAGTTGGAATATCTTGAATAACTTAGGAGACATAGGTAGATTTTGAGTTTTCTTTAATTGGCGATAGGTTTAGAGAGTTAAGCTTTGCCTGTAAATTTGCATTCAGTAGGAAGAAGTACCTAAGTAAAGATAAGGGAGTCTGTTATCTGCTGTGTGATAGCCGGCAAAAAGGACCTGTTTAATTAGAATTTACGGATTGTTAGGCATGACTTAACCCTAAAGCCTTGCATGGCCTTAGGTCTGGCTTATAATTTAGTGTCCTATTGCCACAAAGTCTGTTTTGTCAGTCTTGTGATTTCTATTTTAACTTTCACATTAATGTTGTTGTATCTAAGCTCCAGAGGGGAGGGGGTGTGACAAGGCGTGTCTGACCTCCCTTCCCATCATGGCCAAGAACTCAAGAGTTAGGGTTTTTCTAGGGTCCCCTTGGCTAAGAGGGGGTCTGTTTAGTTGGTGGGCGGATTAGGATTTTATTTTTAGTCTACAGTACCTTTGTGTTAAGAATAAATAAGTAAAATGACTGTTTTGATAGTTCTGAAGTGAAATAATTTTACTCGTCTTTGTCTTACAAATTTTTCAAATGGCTCCTCTCCAGGAAATGTCATTGACAGTATGTCCTAAATACCTGTAATCTGGACCTTCTCCATTTCACCCTCCAATCACAAGGTTTTAAAGAATGGGGTTTTCTGTTAGGTGAAATTTTAGCTTAGAAAATAATTTTTCTTTTTTTAAATTTTGCTTTTGGTTAGGTTTTACAAATTTTCTCTTAGGTAAACATCTGGTAGTGCACAATGCCAGTGACCAAAGTAGATTCACAAACGAGAAACTGGATGGCAATACTCAGGAAAGTTTTACCTAGGCAGGTTTTCTGAACCAAAATGAATAGCTTGTATTGGTCTCGATTAGAATGTCTCTATTTCATCTTGCTGGAAATAGCTGATGAAATTATATTTGAAGAAGTCCAGTTCTCTGCAAAAGTGAGAAGCAGGCACGCTGTCTCTCGGCCCCTCCCGCCTCCCCTATCAGGCCTCTAACCTTTCTCTTCCTTGGAGGATTCCTTTTGTACTCCACATGCCTCTCTTTTGTTTGAGAAGGGGTCGTCTTGCTCCCACCTATGCTTATGAGTCTTTATTAGGAAGTTAACTGATCATAAAGGGTAATGAATGGATTCACTCTTTCTCACCCTGGATTCCAAGGAAATAATCTTAGAGGTCTTCTAATTCTCTATGAGAGTCTTTAAAATTTGTTTTCTCTGTTCTGTGGCTAATGAATTTTCAGTCAATATGATAGACCTTACATCTGAACACTAAATCAGATGACAAAGCCCACTACCTCCCGTGGCATTGGCTCTGTACGATGGAGCTCTTGAAGACTGAAAGGACAGCAGACCTGAAGCCAGCTTTGTGTAATATTGTTGGTTAGTTGTTCAGAGCTTCCTGCCCACTTAGTCTTTCCAATTAGCTTTAGTTTTCCATTGCTAGGGCCCATACCTGGCCTAGCCCATATCAGCTCTTCAATGGTAGTGCATTGAATTTCAGAGTTTCCCTGTTGAAAGCCAGGGAAGGTTTTCGAAATGAATAAGCCAGTATTATCGAAGTGAGCATCTCTCATAAATCCTTCAGATTATTAGGATGAAGTTGTGAGTCAGTACAGAGCTAAACAGAGTTGCTGGGAGGAGCTAATGTTCACCTGCTTCCTCCCCAGCAAGGATTATCATTTATGGCTTTCTTCTTAGCCCACAGTTTTCAGGAAGCCTCTGTGTGTGTGTGATTGCAGTAGCACTTGTGCTAAGCAAGCACAAGAGAGTTTGTTTGTTAGATTTATAGAGTTCCTTTTTCATAGGAGATGATACGAGACCAGCCAGGGTAATGTGGAGTGCAAGCCTGAGATGTATTGGGAGTTCAGATGGGACATTTTCTGTATAAAGCCATCAACGGTTGTGCTGTTAAATGTGCATGTGTTATCACCTCATTGAACACTTCCCAAGGAAGACTTACGACCTGGAGAGTGACTGTGTCACATTACACAGCCTTCGAGAGAGGGGGAGGTCCCTGCCCTGGTAACAATCAGTAATTTAAGAATACTCTACAGGTCTTACAAGACATCACGGTAAATTCTCGTGATAACCCTTCTAATAACTGTGAAATTGCGTGGTTTCACCCTTATAGAAGAAACAGTGAGATATACAACCATGTAAAGAGCAGACAGGTCTCCAGTGTGCAATATAGAAGTACAAAGGGTGAGCACAGAAGGGTTATACTCTCTGTATAGAAGTACACAGAGAAGAGCTGCGAACAGTGGAAAGATTTAAGACCTTTCATTGGCATTATTAAAGAAAGAATGATCATGGAAAAAATTAAAACCTTACATTTGGGATAAATGGAAAGTCTCAATCTAAGCATGGAAAATGAGGAAAGGATCTGTGATATCTAGAGCCGTCAACTTTTTGGCCTGGGAGGAACTTAGGTATCATGCCTGCTGGAAGTTAAGGAATTATTACTTATAAAAAATATATAAGCCCATGATAAAACCTTAAATTGTTATAGAAGGCTGTAAAATAGAGAGGAAAGGAATCTTCTCACATCTGTAACAACTATTCCTGGTAGAACATTTCTGGGTATGTACGTGCGTGTGTGCGTGCTTAGCATCTTACAAAATCCACTGGTCAAAGTATTTGGCAGCTTTCTGTTTTAATACTTCTTGGACCTCTTTCCATATCAATACAGGTAGATTGCGTTTATTCCTAAAGGGGTCCGATTAAACTTGTTCAGTAGAGAGAACTCTGAGAAAATGCTTGCATTGTCTGACAGAAATAGCTAGAGAAATTAAAAGGAAATAAAATCACAGCTAACTTAAGAACAGAATATGAAGAGTAGTTAGATACTTCAGATAAATATAGGACTTTAGAGACTCATTAGAAAAACCATGTCCTAGAAATAAAAATCTCTACATAGTGATCCTATGGTACTGTAATTCTTTACTAATTATACATTTATTTATTTGAATTTAAACTTTATGTCTGTCTCTCCATTATACTGGAAGCTCCATAAAAGTGGGACCATGTAGGGGTGGGGGGAGGATGGTAGAGGGAGGGCAATTAGTGGGAACACACCTACGGTGCATCTTAGCAGGGTACTGGCGAAACTTATTAAAGGTAGAGTATTAATGTCTTTATATAGTGATCAAGGAAATGCCATGAAGGATATCT
>CAUYON010016024.1:0-47109 GCA_963573935.1 Arctocebus calabarensis | reverse complement strand
GCATGGGATGGTCTGCGATGTTAGGACTGCTATCAGGAAAAGAGGGAAAAAACTTGCCATATACCTAAGAGATAAATGACAGGGATATATTTGTGCCTGAATTTTTTTTTCTTTTTCTTTCTTTCTTTTTTTTTTTTTTTTTTAGAGACAGAGTCTCACTTTATTACCCATGTAGAGTATTGTGGCATCATACCTTACAGCAACCTCCACCTCCTTGGCTTAGGCGATTCTCTTCCCTCAACCTCCTTCCCAAATAGCTGGGACTGCAGGCGCCTGCCACAATGCCCGGCCATTATTACTCAGGATTTTACTTTTCAAAATGTGTTTATACTTTGTGCATTAGACAAGTTTTAGCCTTGCATTAGAATGGAGCCTTTTCTTCCAGGAATCCTAAAGCATTTGTCTTAGTATGTTTCTTCCTCAGAATCTGCTAAAATTATTCCTGAGGGCCAAGGAACTGCCACAGCTTTGTGACATTTTGTATTTCACTGGTGTTGAAGCCAACTCCCAAGTAATATTTTCTGAGGGTATACAGCTGGTGCTACACAAGATGTGGGCAGCAACCTCGTGGCTACACAGGGGAATGCTGTCATTCCTCGCCACAGGTCCGGAGGCACAGCCTGGCGGGGCCTGCCATCTGCTGCAGGAGGCATTAGGCCAGCGAGACTTGGCACAAACATCCACAGTTTCCATAAAGAAGCTGGGAGTTCCGTGGTTTAAGGGAGACCACATATACCCCAAGTGGCAAGAATCCCTCCTCATGCATAAGGCTGGGGATGTAAGCCCCGAGGAGACTGTCCGCTGCCATCATAGTGATGGTGTAGCAAGGGCTGTTTACGCTGCTGAATTTCTTCTAAGTGCTGCACTTTCCCTAAAAACATGCACTTACTCACTCCTTCCCGTGATACGTAAAAGTTCAGCTGTGTGAGAGATGTTTAAAAATGCTTGCCTTTTTTTTTTTTCCTTCAACTTACTTGCATTTAGCTTCCTCCTAAGGTAAATGTTTAGATTTAATCGCTTTCTGGGGTGTTAGGCAAATTGGATATTGTCCACAATACACTGTATGGCAAGTTTGAAGGTTTGTCTCAAAAAGACAGTGCAATGGTTGTTTAAAAAAAAAAAAGGCACAAAATGGGTGGACTAACCTTTAACAGAAGAACCTTGCAGACTGAGTGAGGTTATTGTTCTGTCCTGCTCAACTCTTGATTAGGCCTCTCTTGGATACTGGTTCCATGTGGGGCATCTTACCTTAAAAACATAGATAAATTTGAGAACTGCCAGAAAACAATAAGAAGATTGGGAAACAAAGAATGTTGCAGAAAGTTGAGTATCTCTTCATCTAGGGAGGACACCATAATAGCAATCCCGAAGGTTTCCCAGGCCCCGGAGGAGCTGTGTGCATCCTGGGATTAATGCCCTGTTTGTTAGAGAAGCCTGAACTAGCAGCACCGAGGAGCTGTGTGGGGGGGAAAGGGCGTGATCACTAGGGAAAGTTGATGGTTTAGCGAAAACCAGAAGTTCTTCCTCTCTTGTAAGGAGAGATGGAAGGTTTAAAACTCTTCAAGGAGTGATTGACCAAAGAGTTCTTTAAATGACCAGAGAGGCATGATTTATTTTAAGCTTTTATCTTGCAGCATTGCCAATAAGGGCAGTTTGGGAACTTAATAGTGGCTGCAAAATTCTGTGTTCTATATTTTTTCCAAAATGTTCTTTGTTTTTAGGGCCGTAATAACCGAAGAATTCAAAGTGCCTGATAAAATGGTCGGCTTTAGTGAGTATCTGCATTGTCTACTTTCCCCTAATTCCTGTCTGTCTTTCTTTTCAACCTCGCTTTGTCCTTGGAATGCTTTTCACATGGTACTTGCTGCAGTCTCTCCCCAGGCTCTGGAGAAACCAGAGCTTTGGGCTGTGGACCGCACCCCCCACCCCCAACTCTCCCCACTTTAGCTGGAATCCCTGCCTGGCTCTGTGTTACATGTAGAATTTTGTTGCTGTAGTGCTCGGAGAATTGAGATGGGCTCACCAGGCCGACTTGACGCGTAGTGCTGTGAGCCAAGTGTAATAGTTTATTGAATTCATTAGGCCATTCATGCATGACTAAATACGGAATGGGGGCCATGTTCTGACCTTGTTCAATTTGTTTCAGTTATCGGCAGGGGAGGTGAGCAGATTTCACGGATTCAAGCAGAATCTGGTTGCAAAATTCAGATTGCTTCAGGTAAGGGCATCTTTTTTATAGATCTCAGTTTAATAGAAAATATTTTGCCAAATTTCCAAGATCCAGTAGCTTTGCTTCTTGCTTCTGGGCTTCGGGTAAGTATATACGATTGGTGTTTCCCTTGCACTTCTGGAGTTGAACTCCCAGATGACAACCAGAATGATCAGAGTAAAAGTGGGCCAAAAAACAAGGCGTCCTAGCTGCTCCTAGCCGGCTTCTAGGTTAAACCCTCCTGCAGTTCTGTGGCCGTCTCCCCAAACACCTGCTGCTCTAGGACTTGTGCTTTCCGCACCGGAATGTTAGGCAGACATTCTGGGGCCTGCAGGAGTCTCGGGCTTTGGGACTGCATGCCAGATCCTCTTGATAAGACCGTCCCTTCCCTATGTGGGAAGAGGACGTCTGGGGTTCTGGCAGAATTAGCACACGTTAAACACATTTTAGGACCTTCCTCAGCTGAGTCCATTTTGACCATACATTATGGAGAAAGACCAGTTGAAGAGCAGTTTTTATTTTATTTTTGGTTTTATTGTCTAATTTGAGTTTTACCTCTTTCTGTTGTGGAGGAAGGGATTTGAAGGACATTTGAGTAGAGAAATGTTTATCATTTTGAAAGATATTGTTAGCTATTTCTCTTCAGTTTTTTGAGGAAGGGCTTTAAGAAGAAATTTTTTTAGGAACAAAGTAAAGCATCGTTGTAGTGTTGGAAAGTAAGGTTTTCCTTTCTTGTCAGATGGCCCAGAACCAGTTCCATATAGATGGCCCTAATCTCTTAGGATATTCATGCAGTAACTGGTAATATCTAATGTACATATCATTAAATTCCTTACCATTGTACCCAGTTTGTGTGCAAACAAATGACCAAAACTATAAATGAAGAAACTGAAGAACAGCACTAGGAAATGAGTGGGTCAGAAATGAAGCTGAACCTGGTAGTAAAGATCAACTCAGAAGCCTCTGATGCATCCTTCCAGCTTCCCCTGCCAGACTTGTTTCTACTTTGAGAACCAAGGATGGAGCTACCGGCTTACTATTCTATCCGCAATAAGAAGCAAACTGCCTTTTTCTGGGAGACTGGGCTTCTTTGGGGCTAGTATAGGAGCCAGCTCCAGAGTGATAGTCTATACACAGAGGCAAAGGCACACAGCTGCCTGGTGCTCACCAACACACCTCGTCTTCTTGATTCTTCTTATAGAGAGTTCTGGGATTCCAGAGAGGCCCTGTGTACTTACCGGAACCCCAGAAAGTATTGAGTAAGTTTATTTTATTTACTTTTTCCTTTCACTCTTCTTCCTTCTTCCCCACATGGGAAGAAATGGAAGGGCAAGACTGTCACCGAACACTGCAGACATGTGCTGCAGTCTGGCCACACGAGCAGATGCTGCTGCAGGGAAAACCTGGGAGGTTGCTGTGCCAGGGGACCTTTCTGTTACACTAAATATTCAAGATGTCACCCTTTCCCCAAACCCTACAGAATTCCTCACAGCTGTCACGTCTTCATAAACCCTGGTCTTGAGAGTGTACATGCTTTAATCAACTCACTTCTTCCTGGTTAACACCCCCTTTACCTGAGCAGGTCTGAATTAGTGAGCCTGTCACTTTGTGAACTGCTGAGAATCCTGGTACCAGGTCTATGGCCTGGGGCTGATCCCATTACCCTTCTGATACTGGTGAACTAAATGAATCGATTTTCTTTGTGGCCTTTGTTCCACTCAGAGAGCTGTATGGACCTGCAAGGAGATGTCTTGGCCTTGAGGCCTTTGCAGCAGCCTCCAGAGTAGCATTGCTCCCCCCGACCCCCCCAGTACACACATGCTCAGAGCCTTGTTCAGAGGCAAGCCCACCTGGTAAGGGGGCACACTGACTGGGAGTCTGCTCACTTTCCTTTTTCAATCTACTGAGTAGCTTTGCATTTGGGGACAGGGTGCTAAGATTATGTCTGGCTCAATAGATAAGGTTGTTTTATTGTTTCCATTTCTCAGGGAGTGTAGATGAGTTTAAATTCTCTCCTTCTGCTGTGACATTGCAAGCAGTGAACCAGAATAAATACCACTGGCGGGTGTACGTTATAGGGCAAGCTGTATAGTATTGCTGGAGTCGAGGCATTTTTCCTCCAATGCAGGTTAATCTAGTACACAAGCAAAATATTAAAAAGCTGCTGTAACTGAGAAGATACAGGAAGCTGATTCTGTACAAAAAGACTCGAGTCTGCAAAGGCAACACGTGTTTCCTACTTCTCTCTCTTTCTTCCTAATCTTCTAACCATTCCTGCTTAGTGTCCACTCAAGGAGTAGGCTCATGAGGATTGTGACCAGGAGGAAACAATTTTAGTTTCTTCAGTGAGCTGTACAACCACCATGTTAGTAGCTGAGTTCTTCTGTATTAGAGGAACCAAAAAATAGATGGCATTTAGTGGTTTAGAGAATAAATACTGAAAATAATAGCCAGAGGAGATTCTGGTGCAGAAAAGGAAAGCAGCCCCACAGATGACCTGGTGGTCGGGGTTGCCCTGTCACAGCATTGCCGTTTCCCTCCTCCACCAGCAAGTAAAGCAGCACAAGTGGCATGATACGCGAAAGGCAGGGTCCTGACTTGGCAACGTGAGAAGCGCAGAGCAGGTGTCTGTGAGTGCACAGCTACATCTGACCCCCTTTCCCACCTCTTGAAATTAAACTGGTGGTTAGTAGCCTTAGCCTAAAAAGTCAGAGAGCAGTGTTGTTGGTTTTGGAGAAGAGCCCGAGGGTCGGGGGTCCAGGCAAGTACTAACCCTGCTTCTTTCCTTTCTTTCTTGTGGCTCTCTCTCCCCCACCCATATTTAACAAACGTACATTGAGAGTATACTCTCTGAGAAGGTTTATGCTGGGTTGGGGTAAGATGTGGTCCCTGCTACTAGAGCAGCTGGTGTTCCATTGGAGACAACACGTTTGTGGAGACCCAAGCACGAGCAGAGGCGGACTTGAAACGGGTCATATCTGGCAGCAGCCTGCTCATCTAAGCTCCGTGTCGGAACGCTGGAATCATGGTGTGTGTTGCTTTTCAATTCCGGCCTAGTAGCTTGGCGGATGGCACAGAGCCCTCCGAGTTGTGGGGCAGGAGCTGGAGCTGGATGCAGGGCTGCCGTGGCTCCTTGAGGTTTTCCCCTGGTGCACCCGAGTGTTCGTGTGGTGCTGATTCTCCTGTGGTTCTCTTCCCTCCCAAAGACAAGCCAAACGGCTCCTGGGGCAGATTGTGGACCGCTGTCGGAATGGACCGAGCTTTCATAATGACGTAGATGGCAACAGCACCATCCAGGAGATTCTCATTCCCGCATCCAAAGTGGGTCTGGTCATCGGCAAAGGAGGGGAGACCATAAAGCAGTTACAGGTACGTGAGCCCAGAGTGGCACAGAGAGGAGCGGCCACCCTGCAGCAGGTCCTCAGCATCCTGGTCTGGGGCTTTGGTCAGAGTAGACGTCCTTGGTGGGGCTGGCTTTGCTCACCATGATGCTGGGACACCCTCCAAACCTCTCCCCAAGTGGTTCCATGGTCAGGTGAGAGAGGCTTCCTTCCTGCATTTGACAGATACATTCTGAACATGTACTAAAACCAGGCCTGAGGCCAAGCCCAGGAGGCAAGTGTGCCCTGGCAAGGGTCCCTAGGAACTTTTCCACAATCATTGTGACAGTGACGCTCCATGAGGATTACTTTGTACATCAGAGGACAGCATCCCAGATCAAAGTACAACGATTAGAATCCGAGGCTCTAACTCTCATTGTTTGAGTGGTTGTAAATATGCTTACCACTTTTTAAAGACTGTGAAAAGGGTAAGCGCCAGCCTCACTGTTGTAACGAAGCTGAAATAATATCCCTTCTCTGATTTTTTTATATAAGAGCCTGTTACTGAGTGAGTGCTACACAAACAGAAGCCCTCATCTGAAACACTTGGGGCCAGAACATGTTTCAGAATTTAATACCCCTACCAAGTTCTAGGGCTGCACCCTGGAATATGCGTATTTCTGTAGCTAAATGCAATAATAGTCACACTTAATGAGAGAAAGGCTAGAAATAAATATAGTTGGGCTCAGCGCCTGTGGCTTAACGGGCTAATGCGCCAGCCATGTACACCTGAGCTGGCAGGTTCGAATCCAGCCTGGGCCCGCCAAACAACAATGACGCCTGCAACCAAAAAGTGGCCGGGCGTTGTGGCGGGCGCCTGTAGTCTCAGCTACTTGGGAGGCGGAGGCAGGAGACTCGCTTGAGCCCAGGAGTTGGAAGTTGCTGTGAGCTGTGATGCCATGGCACTCTATCCAGGGTAACAGCTTGAGGCTCTGTCTCAAAAAAAAAAAAAGAAAGAAATATAGTTGGATGAGTTCAGTTCTGCCACCAAATTAGGAATGAACAAACTTTTATTTCAGAGCTGTGGGGCTTTTGCAATCGCAAGTAAAGGGCTGTGGCTTACCTGACATGCCCTTTCATGACCCAGACCCCAGATGCTGGTTATAAGGACAAGATCTTAGTGTAGACTCTGAGAACTTAGGATTTGGGGTCCCAGCATCCAAATTTGGGGGGAGTTGTTTTTGTTTTATTTCAGATTCATATGAAGGTACAAGTGATGATTAGGTTACATTATTTGCATTTGTTAGGTGAAATCTCTGTTGTTTGTGACCCTCATCCAGGAGGTGTGCCGTATACCCTTACATTGTGCCTATTAGCCAGCATCCAAATTTTGGTCACCCATTTGATAGCTCTGGATCCTTGGGCAGCATATTCTCAGAGCCCTCTATCTGTGAAGTGGAGATATGGTGAGAACTTCACTCAGTTCTTCAGAATTTCTAATCAGATAACATTAAGAGTCCTTCGTCTGAGGCATTCGATAGCTGTAGCTCACTAATGCTTAGGTATTCCAGGTGCTGGAGAAAGAGGACTGCTTTGGGAGATGGTTTTATGTATCCCATTTGGATGTGGTCTGCGTGTCGCACATGTCTGTCTTCACAGAGGTCAGCTTCATGGCCATGGGCAGCAATGCCTGGGGGTAGGTGGGACACGGGCTTACTGTGGACGTGACCTGACCCAGGCCAGTTTCCTGTGCTGTCCCCTGTTCTCATTCATGACAGTGAGGGCTGTGATGGTGTGTGTCCCCCACAGGAGCGGACAGGTGTGAAGATGGTTATGATCCAGGATGGCCCATTGCCCACAGGTGCAGACAAGCCTCTTCGCATTACCGGAGACCCATTTAAAGTACAGGTAGGAAAGAAGCCAAGGATTGAGTGAGTCATGGGTGTGTGGCTATCACCTGTTGGTAACCTAGAGCTTTTATCTTAAGTAATTATGAGACTGGATATTCCTTTATTTAAGGTACGCTATTTTCCTAAGCAAAGTTTGGTGATAAAGCAATCTAGGGTTGTCCAGCCCAATATTGGAGACACTAGGTACATGTGGCTATTTAAACTAAATAAAAGTGGCTCATTTACACTGACCATACTGCAGGTGCTCAGTAATGAACACAAGGTTGAGGCAACTGTCTTGGGCAGTATACATAAGGAACATTTCTATCAGTGAGAAGGTTTTGAGAGATAGTGCTGATCAAGTGCAATTTAGATTTGCTGACCTGTGGTCAGCTGAGATGTAGCCTTGTTTGGCTTTTGTTTGCCTGTTTTCTCCCTCTGGGTCCACTTTGTAAGCCTGTCAGAGGGGGTTGGAGGAGAACACCAATGCTGGAGCCACACAAGCATATGTGTGCCCTCACAGTGAGCATCCTATGGCCTGAGCTCCCAGGGAAGGCAGCCCCACCTGCTGAGAGCAACAAGGGGCTCAGTTGTCAATCCCATAGAGTGGTCTTCCTCTTCCAGCTCTTGCGGATACAGGAATGCAAGTGGACTATGGCTTGTGTCTGTTCTCAGTCAATAAAATACAAATACTCTTTTTTTCTGCAGCCTGCTTTGCCATTGCTTCATTTAGAGTAGTTCCAGGTTGATGTACCTTGGTGAGCCAGGCTGCCATGGACAGTTCTTTCTAGGAACCTTGGAGATTTGATCCTGTAAAGGTTACCAGTCCTGACAAAGTATTTCCCACCATTCTGAGCCTTATCATTCGGCTAAACTGGTCAAGGTACATCAGTAAAATAATCATTTTTTAGGACAGGGTTGAAGGCAGTGGTAGACAGGATCCTATCCTAGAGCTTTCATGTCCTTCAGGTTGGGATCCCCTATGCACTGGCCTCTCCCAAGGCTCCTGGCCTTCTTTCAGTGTAAACAGGCAGGCCCTTAACAGTCAGATTGTGGCTGGGCACAGTGGCTCACATCTATAATCCTAGCACTCTGGGAGGTTGAGGTAGGTGGATTGCCTGAGCTTATGAGTTCAAGACCAGCCTGAGCAAGAGTGAGACCCCATCTCTACTAAAAATAGCCTGGCGTTGTGGTGGACACCTACAACCTGTGTAGTCCCAGATACTCCGGAGGCTAAGGCAGGAAGATTACTCAAGCCCAAGAGTTTGAGGTTGCTATGAGCTGTAACACTAAGGCATTCTATCAAGGGCAACAAAAAAACAATCAGATTGTATCTCTTCTGTCCTCATTTGCTCCTGCAGTCCAGCTCACAGACTCTGTGCCATTATCCGTGGACCCTGAGGAGGGCCAGGTGGGACACGCAGTGCCTGCCCCCCAGCAGCCCTCCCCACTGCCCTTGCCATCACGCAGACAGGCGTGAAGATGGTTATAATCCAGGATGGCCCATTGCCACAGGCGCAGATAAGCCTCTTCACATCAAGCTTTTGATGTTACCTTTAGTTCCAAAAATTGTATCATTGGGTATTTTATAAATGTGTATGAAAATAGTTATTACTTACAGTTTTTAGTGTTTTGTTTTGTTTTTTTTGAGACAGAGCGTCAAGCTGTCCACCCTGGGTAGAGTGCCATGGCATCACAGCTCACAGCAACCTCCAACTCCTGGGCTTAAGTGACTCTTGCCCCCATCTCCCAAGAAGGTGGGACTACAGGTGCCCGCCACAACACCTGGCTATTTTTTTTTCTTTTTTGCTTGTAGTTGTCATTGTTGTTTGGCAGGCCGGGGATGGATTCAAACCCACCAGCTCTGGTGTATGTTGCTGGTGCCATAGCTGCTGAGCTACAAGCACCAAGCCCTTTTTTTTTTTTTTTCTTTTTTTGTGAGACAGCCTCAAACTGTCAGCCTGGGTAGAGTGCTGTGGCATTACAGCTCACAGCAACCTCCAATTCCTGGGCTCAAGCCAGTCTCCTGCCTCCACCTCCCAAGTAACTGGGACTACAGGCACCCGCCATTTTTTGGTTGCAGCCGTCATTGTTGTTTGGTGGGCCCGGGCTGGATTCGAACCCATCAGCTCAGGTGTACATGGCTGGCACCTTTGCCCATTGAGCCACAGGCACCAATCCCCTTTTTTTTTTTTTTTTTGAGACAGAGTTTCATTATGTCGCCCTCGGGAGTGCCGTGACGTCACAGCTTATAGCAACCTCAAACTCTTGGGCTTAAGCAATTCTCTTGCCTCAGCCTCCCAAGTAGCTGGGACTACAGGTGCCCGCCACAATGCCTAGCTATTTTTTTTTTCAACATTTCTTTTATTTATTTATTTATTTGGTTGGGG
Source organism: Arctocebus calabarensis (assembly GCA_963573935.1). Taxonomy (NCBI): domain Eukaryota; kingdom Metazoa; phylum Chordata; class Mammalia; order Primates; family Lorisidae; genus Arctocebus; species Arctocebus calabarensis. Next base: position 37,301 of record CAUYON010016024.1, on the reverse strand, counting down.
CTGGGTTTGAACCCGCCACCTCTGACATATGGGACCGGTGCCCTACTCCATTGAGCCATAGGCACCGCCTTAGCTATTTTTTAGTTGTAGTTGTCATTGTTGTTTGGCAGGCCCAGGCTGGATTCAAACCCACCAGCTCCAGTGTATGTGGCTGGTGTCGTAGCTACAGGCACCAAGCCAGTTTTTAGGGGTTTTTTTGGTTTTGGGGGGTGGGGGTTGCAGTTTTTGTCCTCGGCCAGGTTTGAACCCGCCACCTCTAGTATATGGGACTGGCGCCCAACTTCTTTGAGGCACAGGCACTGCCCCAATTTTTAGTATTTTTAATTTAAAAACTGTGTATTCCAGGACGGTGCCTGTGGCTCAAAGGAGTAGGACACCAGCCCCATATACTGGAGGTGGAGGGTTCAAACCCAGCCCCGGCCAAAAAAAAAAAAACTGTGTATTCCATATTAGGAGAAGTGGTCTGCCATATTTTAGAGTAAATTGTTGGGTTTTGTCCTCTTCCCAACATTTTATTATAAAAACCTTTGACCATCAGAAATACAGATTTTAATAGCAAAGCAACATTAGTCGTGAGCTCTTGTGAGGAAAGTCATTGGCTTTATCCTCTTTAGAGTTAGACTGTTAGGGTGGATATAAAAGGAGTCTGTAAAACCTTTGTTTCTTAGAAATTTATTTCCCAGTTATGTAAAAATGGTTGTATTTTTTTAGATAGATGTTCTCTATCATTTAATAATATACTTGTGGGGCTCGGCACCTGTGGCTCAATGGGCTAAGGCGCCAGCCATGTACACCTGAGCTGGTGGGTTCGAATCCAGACCAGGCCCTGCAAACAACGATGACGGCTACAACCAAAAAATGGCCGGGTGTTGTGGCGGGTGCCTATAGTCCCAACTACTTGGGAGGCAGAGACAGAAGACTTGCTTGAGCCCAAGAATTGGAGGTTACTGTGAGCTGTGATGCCACAGCATTCTATCCAGGGTGACAGCTTGAGGCTCTGTCTCAGAAAAAAAAAAAAATAATAATAATAATAATGATATACTTGTGGACTAAAAGATGTAAGTACTGTATAAAATCAGCCAATTATGTTCAACTAACATATCTGCCTTTATTGTGTTTGTCATTACCCTGAATAGAAAGGCCTTTAAAATTTGATTTTTTTAGAAAGCATTTGAGGGCGGCTCCTGTGGCTCAGTGAGCAGGACGCCGGCCCCATATACCGAAGGTGGCGGGTTCAAGCCTGGCCTCAGCCGAACTGCAAAACAAACAAAAAAAAATAGCCGGGCGCTGTGGCGGGCGCCTGTAGTCCCAGCTACTAGGGAGGCTGAGGCAAGAGAATCGCTTAAGCCCAAGAGCTGAAGGTTGCTGTGAGCAGTGTGACGCCACGGCAGTCTACCCAGGGCGATAAAGTGAGACTCTGTCTCTACAAAAAAAAAAAAAGAAAGCATTTGAATGCATTTTGTTTGGTATTATATTTATTCAATAAAGTATTTAGTTAGTGCTAAAAATAAAAAAAAATTTTTTAATAAACTTTGACCAGAAAAGTTAAAAAGATAATACAATGAGCACCTGCATATATCCTTAACCTAATGGGTTTTTTGTTTGTTTGTTTCTTTTTTTGAGATGGAGTCTCACTAGGTCACCCTCTATAAAGTGTTGTAGCATCACAGCTCACAGCAACCTCCAACTCTTGGGCTTAGGCGATTCTCTTGCCTCAGCCTCCCAGGTAGCTGGGACTACAGGCTCCCACCACAATGCCCGGCTATTTTTTTGGTGCAGTTGTCGTTGTTGCTTTAGCTGGCCAGGGCTGGGTTTGAACCCGCCAGCTTTGGTGTATGTGGCTGGTGCCCTACCCACTGAGCTACAGGGGCCGCCGTTAACTCAATGTTTTGACATGTGCACACATATGCTTTTGTCTTTATCATTTATAAGTAGGTGGCAGGTGTCAGAACTCTACCCTTAAATCCTTCAGCCTCTGTCTCCTATGAGTAATTAGGCTTACATGAACTAACCGTAATTCCATAACATCATCTTGACATCCAGTCCCTATTCACATTTCTATAAATACCTTAAGCCTTTAATTGCTGTTGGAGTTTTGTTTTTTCCAGACCAGGACTCCCTGTGTTCCCACATCACCTTGGCGCTAGGTACAGTAGCTCTTCAGTGCAGGTCTCTGTGAGGCTGGTGCTGGTGGGGCTGGCTGACGTGCAGGGCCGACTTAACAAGGCGCATTCTTTGGAGAGAACAGTTGAATTCTGCCCTGAGTGCAGTCATGTCCACGCAGAAGTCCTGCCAGCTAGTGACAGAAATGAGAATTCTGGATGCCAGAGCCTGGCTTGTCTTTCCTCTGCTTCTCTGGAGTGCCTGTGTGACCAGCCTCCTTGGCATAGTCTTCTCCTGGGCCTGCCCTTAGTGGGAGTTCTCATTCTGCCCTTCCTGCTAGAAATGGCATCAGGAAACACCCCGGGGCTATAGGAATCAATTTCTGACCACACACAGATGTACTGACCCAACTGTGGCTTAAAAGAAGGTGGACCCTTATCTGCATGGACATGTTGGGTAGTATGAAGAAAACGTCACACGAGATTTGATATAAATACCCCTCTGTGTCAGCCTTCCTGTGTCCCCTAAGTAGGAAGTGTGGTTTCCCACAGCCGAGCACCTTCTGAATCTTAGTGCAAGTTGGGAGGCTTTGGATCCTGAAATTTCACCCAGTAACATGTCTTTTTTGGGGACTTTTCCCCATAATGCTTTTCGTCTGTGTTTGCGCAGCAAGCAAGAGAAATGGTTCTAGAGATCATCCGAGAGAAAGACCAGGCTGACTTCCGAGGTGTCCGTGGTGATTTCAGCTCCCGGATGGGAGGAGGCAGTATAGAGGTATGCTTAAAACACAGGTTAGTGAGCAAGTGAGACTGGGGTTAGATCTGTTAGACCTCTAATCTGAGAATATGCTCACTTCCCAGCGTAGGCATGAGGACAGCCTGGGGAGAGTCAGCTGGCATGAGGGAAGCATTTCAGAGCATGGGGCCATTCCATTTGGGGGCTTTGCTTTAAAGGTTAACCTGCTGCCCAGATAAAGACCAAAGTCCAGGTTTTCTTTGCAATCTGTGTCATGACTGTGTCAAATTTGGCAGCCTGTTCTGTTGATGAGGTTGAAATGGAATCAAAACCCGTCCTTCGGAATGAAATTTTGGTATATGCAAACAGTATGTTTAGTACAATGAGCCAGATGCAGAAGAACAAAGTATGTGATTCCACTTGTCTGTGTTACCTAGAATAAGCAAATTCAGAGACAAAAAGTGGAAGTTACCAGACACTGGGGGAAGGAAAGTTATTGTTATTGTTTGTTTGTTTGTTTTTTGTTTGGTTTTTTTTTTTTTTTTTTGGCAGTTTTTGGCCGGGGCTGGGTTTGAACCCACCATCACCAGCATATGTGGCCAGAGCCTTACTCCACTGAGCCACAGGCACTGCCCAGTTTTTTTTTTAGACAGAGTCTCACTTGGTCACCCTTTAGAGTGTCATGGTGTTACAGCTCACAGCAACCTCAAACTCTAAAGCTTAAGCAATTCTCTTACCTCAGCCTCCCAAGTAGCTGGGACTACAGGTGCCCACCACAATACCTGGCTATTGTTTTTGCTGTTGCAATTGTCATTGTTGCTTAGCTGGCCCTAGCTGGGTTCGAATCTACCAGCCTTGATGCATGTGGCAGGCTCCGTAACTACTATGTTACAGGCACCAAGCCTAGCCCAATTTCTTTAAATGGAGGGAAATATATTTTTAAAAATCTACTAGTGGCCAGAAGCAATGGTTCACACCTGTAATCCTACATTTGGGAGGCAAGACAGGGGGATTGCCTGAGCTAATAGGTTTGAGACCATTGTCTGAAACCAGAGCATTGCTCTGAACCAGAGCAAGACTCTGTCTCTAAAAATAGCCAGGCGTTGTGGCTGGTATCTATAGTCCCAGCTGCTTGGGAGGCTAAGGCAAGAGAATTGCTTGAGCCTAGAATTTGAAGTTGCTGTGAGCTGTGACACCATGGCACTCTACCAGGGTGACAAAGTAAGACTAAGACTCTGTCTCAAAAAAAAAAAAAAAATCCACTAGTGTAATCAACGTGTGTGATATAGTTATATTTATTTCATAGACTTTGGAAGAAAAAATTACCATTTTTAATCTTTTACTTGTCTCTAAAGTTTAATTTTGCTATACTTTTATGACTATTTTAGTTGAATCGCAGACACATTGGATTCACTCAATAGTCAAGAATGCAATTGGCAACCACAGTATTGCTCCTAAGAGGAAAAAAATGCTATATGAGCATAGGAATACAGGGAAAGGGGAAAGGGAGGGGAGAGGAGGGGGGAGTATGGGTGGAGGGAGGGCAATTGGTGGGATCACACCTATGGTGCATCTTAGCAGGGTACTGGGGAAACTTATTAAATGTAGAGTATCAATGTCTTTATATAGTGATCAAGAAAATGCCATGAAGGCTATCTGGAACAGTACGATGAAAACATTTCTGAATGTATATGAATCATGCCCTATGATTGCACCAATGTACAGAATTATGATTCAATAAAATTATAAAAAAAAAATATCAACCATCTTATATAATTTGAAGACAGACTGATCAACATCTAGATTTCATTCAAACAATACCAAAGTAGAAAGTCATGCAAATTGTCCTAGCAGTTCTATTTATCTAAATTGTTCTATTTTGTTACTGAGCTTTCTCAAGAATATCCTAAGGTAATCATACTTAATTATATCATTTTAAAAACGTAAAGACTAAGATTGATGTTTCAAACATAGTTGGCACTTTTTATTATTGGTATGGGGGCAAAGAAAGATGGAGAATGATAGAAAAACAGCTACACCACAATGATTAGTGAAAACTTCCAGGAAAGCAAGGTGCTTTTGAAGAAAAAAATGTCCTTAAGGGGAACATTAAGGACATTTTATTTCTATTTCAGTTGATAAACACTCAAGTTACTTTCATTATAACCCTTGAAAAGCATTAGTTAACATTCACAGGTAATGGTATTACCTTAGCTTAAAATTGTGTTTGTGTGTGTGTGAAGTTCTATCTAATTCAACATTACTTACATTTACCTTGACATTTACCTGGACTTTTGTCATGACATTTATATTTAACAATTTATTCTTAACACATATTCTACAGTGTTATTCTCCAAATAAGCTCTTAGTAAATATTGGTCAAGAATAAAGAATAATAATATGTCAAGGAAGCAGATACTGGCTTTGACTTTTAGCAAATTTTTTTTTATTTCTTTATTTAAAGAAAGTCTGAAACCATTAGCATTCAGGATTTGAGCTTTCATATATATTTCATGAACGATACTAGGAATGATTTCAATGCTATGGAAGAAATTTGAGTACAATTATGATAGGCTGGTAAAAGACAGGATTTATTAAAATGGCTTAGCTAGCTTTCATTTACCCCAAGACTCCAATCCACTAACCGTGAAAGTTATAGGACTCAACCCTGCCCAGTCAAGGAAAAGTCAAAAAGGTAGCACATTGATTTGACAAAAATCTATTGAGTGTCCCTAATTGCTAAAGTAAGTGTTTCTCAGGAAATGATCAAGGTAGATGTGTTCCCACCTCATGGAGCTCACACATTAGTGAAGAATCCAGACAAATGAATGGGCAAGTACAGTACAGTGTGTTAGTGTTCCCAAATGATGATTCACGGTTGTGCCACAGCAATATCACCTGGAGGGCTTTTTAAAAATACATATTCTCAGGACTCTGCTCCAGGCATCCCGCGGCAGAAGCATGTTTTTGAATGCTTTGAAAGCCAAGAGAGACAGTTCGTTTCCCAGAGGAAACAGATCTTGAAAAGGAATGGGAAGTAATCGAGAAGCAGAGGCTTGTACAGTGTGGCTCTCAGGGCAGGAGAGGGGAAGGTGCTGGTGGGGACCGAGTAGGAAAAGAGTATGACAATCTGAGGGCACGGAATTCACAGTGGCTGACATATGAGCAGGTGTTTATGTGAAAGCGTGACAGCACACAGTGGGGAGGGGTGCAGGGGCACAGATGTGGTTGACAAAAACAAAACCAAAGAACTAATTTCTGGCTCAGGCAGGAAACTTAAAGGGCCTGTTAAAGATCTAGGACTAGAGTTATCCCCTTGGCAACTGGAAGCCATCAGAGAAATTTAGGCTGAGGAGAGATTTGCTGAGGATCACCAGGCAATGATGAACAGGCTGTTAACTTGTACTAATATACAGAGCACAGAAAAATGTAATAGGGGAAGGTGAGAAATTCCACTTTGATTACAATTGTGTATTCCCTGTCTTACCATCCAGTAACAATTAATGACTATAAAATCCAAGAGATTGTTATGAGTTATAAATGGATCTTAGAAGCACCAGTCATTCACTCAACAAACATTGACTGAGAACATCCTTTGTCCTGTACTGTGTGCTAAATTTAGGAAAAGGATAGCAAATAAAAGAGACACAGCCCCACCTATGTGGACCATACATGTGGATGTTTATTGAAACCCTAGATTACAAGAGGTCACCAAGAGAGGAATATGCCTAAAATACTGTTAAGGGTGATGTTTGGAATATAGGAAGCACAATATAAATATTAACTATTAAATAAACAAACAAGCAAAAATCAAATAGTAATAATTGCAAAGCAGAGAATACAAATAAGTTGAAATGATAGCAAGTGATTTAAGAGCCATGAAAGGTGTCTTTGAGAACTGAATAACACTAAAAATAAAACATTCCATCAGTATGAATTATGATTAACAGGGAGGGAGAAATAAGAGGGAAAGAGAATGGCTAATGTGGAGACCTTGATTCAGGAGACAGCTGGGAGATGACAGGGGAGGGAGAAAGGACCTCCGGTTGGCTCTGGAAGGCAGGTTAACTGCATTGGGGTTTTACTCTAAGTAAGAGGGGAAATCGTTGGATGGTTTTAAGCAAGTGATTGATGCGATCTAATTTTTATTTTTGAAAAGATACCTTTGGCTGTTGTGTAGAGAATTGATTTGGGGAGAGTAAAAGCAGGAAGATTTTTGGGAACCTGTTTCAGCCATCTAGGAAAGAGATGAGGGTGGCCTGATCTAGAAGTGACTAGATTTGATTTACTTTCTGAGAGTGAAGAGTGCACTCGAGATCAATACAATGTACAAAAATGAAGGAAAGCGAGAAATGAAGAGAACTTTTAGTTGAGGGGGAACCATGATGGAGGGTGTTCTAATGAATAAGATGCAGAAAGAGAAAAAGGAATGGTATATTCTATCTATTTAAATTCTTCAAAAACTCTCATATTTGATAATGTTTTATAGTTTCTCCAAGCACAATGTAAGCTACTTGAAAAAGACCAGAATTCTTAACTGTGAGTGTTTTCCTATTCCTGCCCTGCTTTTCCCACTTGTTTTTTTTTTGTTGTTGTTGTTGTTCATTTGTTTGTTGTTTTGAGACAGAGTGCCGTGGTGCCAGGGTGTCACAGTTCACAGCCACTTCCAACTCGTGGGCTTAAGTGATTCTCTTGCCTCGGCCTGCCTAGTAGCTGGGACTACAGGTGCCCACCACAACGCCCAGCTATTTTCTTATTGTTGTCATTGCTGTTTAGCTGGCCTGGGCCAGGTTTCAACCCACCAGCCTGGGCGTATGAGGCCAGTTCCCTACCCACTGAGCTACAGGTGCCACCCCCCACTTGTTTTTAATACAGGAGTCTGAAATCAGGAAGTGACAGTTGAGTGACTGAATAAATGAGAGACTCTGCCCTTGTGTGGAAAATGAGCTGGCTAATCTCATGCACTGTGTTTCTGTGGCTTAATTTTACTGTGTTCTCCAGTACTTGGTCTTTATTCACTGAAACACCCATATGCAGGAGACTGAGCCCCAGATTTGTAAGAGCAGTCACAATTCTTGAGGGAGGCACTGGGAGTGGGACAATCTCTCCACCTGCAGGGAGATGTTTTGCAGCCCAGAGACAAGCCCTCAAGCAACTGCATGTGTTAATGAGATTGGTGGCTCCTTAGCAAGCAGGTGTTGTACCTTAAACATTTGTGGTGCATCAGGGTGGGAGACTAGCCGGTGGGGAAAGAGCATGTAGCAACCATTAAGCACGTGATCCTGGTACATGCCCCCCCCCACCCCCCACACCGGTTATATACTATTTCAATAAAAGGGCATGGCAGAGGTTCTTCAGGGCTTCCCTGCACCTATGGGAAGTCCATCTCTTGCAAGCATTGTACTTCTATCCATGTCCCAGCTGTTTTTTTCACGCAGTGACAGGGCACCACAGCGGCACTGACATGAAAAGTAAAAGAAGATTTCTTAACAGGATTTTTAGAGAGCAAATTTGTCTAAGTAGAAATTTTCTAGTAGTACCAATTTTGTATTGTCCTCCACAGAGCATGCTGAGCTAGGAGTCTGGGAGTATGGATGTGGAGTCATCATACTTTGTAAGTACTTACATTATGCTAGATAGCATTGGGATATGATTTAAACCCCACCACAACTCAAAAGTGAGATACTACAATTGCCATTTTGTAGATGAGGAAATGGAATCTTTAGGCGAGAAAGTAACTTATATAAGGTCACTTAACAAATAGGGCCACAGCCAGTAATTGAACCAGACTAGTCAGTGCTCATAGTTTTCACTTTCCACACCTGAGGTTTCCAGGGGCAGATGCTAATGACACCTGAACAGTCAGATGAGATCTCCAAGAGGCTTATCCATGACTTCCTTGGCTCCCATCAGTCATTTCTTTTACGATTTCACAATAAGTAGAGCAAGGATTCCCTGCGAGGACCTGCCATGCACACACTTACCTATTTCAGGGCAGCCAAAGATCAGGAGCCCACTTTCTAATTTGGGAAACACACATTTGGAGGGAAGAAATCTGAGTAAGGAAAGTGCTATCAGACATGTTTCCCCCCACTAAAATGAAACACAGAACATTGAGGTGGCTGGCCCAGAGCCTTTAAGCTTATGGCCCAGTTATGGACAGCTATGGACACTACGGTTCCTTGTGCTCCTCATCCAAAACGCCTATTTTGGTTCATGAACTTTTTTGCCCACAGAGGAGGCAGAGATGTAGGAGCGAGGTCAGTTTAAGGTAAGTTGTTAGTTCTCCATGAAATTTTCTTCCTCCATCCTATAAACTGGAAAACTGAGTTTTAAGAAAACATATGACATCTCTACTCTTCATCTATTCTTTTTTGCCTGGATCTACCACACTAGCTGCCCTTACTCTTTCCTCTCTGACAACTCAATCCACAAACACACACACACATGGGTGAACATCATTCACTTGCTTCTCTGACATCACATAAACAGGAAATAGTTCAGGTAGTGACGATTTAATCTTGGCAATGGGATTGACATTGAAGGAAACTTCTAGAATAGCAGCTCTTCACCTTTTCTGTGGCAGAAAATCCTTTGTCGATCTGGTGATTTCCATTGATTCCCTTTCCCACATAACATTTTTTAATGCATAAAATAAAACACACAGAATTAAGAAGGAAACAGATCATACTGAACTAAAGTTTCAAAATATTAGAAAACAAGTTAGTAATTTATGCAATTCTTTACTGATACATTAAATTTTTAAAAACTCAAATGGATAGCCTAATAATTGCTGTAATTGTTAAGTGGGGACAATTCTAAATGATATTTAGAACTCTCTGCAACAACAATACGATGACATGAAAAATCTCTGTGATTCCTGTTAGTAAAAGCACCACAGTTACTGGTAATATGTGGTTTTTTATACATTCAAAATGAAGTAAATACTAAATTTTCATTAGCGATTTATAAAACTGATAATATAATTTTTCCCCAACCAAGGGAAATGAGTGTCTGTTTTAAACCCTAGGTGTTAGGGTGCTCTTACAATACTATGCAAATCCTACATGAGGTGTAGCCTACACACCTCTAAGCTTTTAGTCTTCAAAGGTCATGCTTCCGTTTAATTACAAAATAGCAACAATCTGATGCCCTGTTGCAAAATGGCTTAAGCCAATTTGGACAAGAACAACTGGAATTATTTTTGGTGGAGAAAGTTAAACATTGGACAATTTGAGGTTAGGTGAAGTTAGCTAATCCTAACAACCTTGTTACCAAGTTATAACAAAAGAAAGTAAATCTTGCTACATATATCAAATACACTAAATACAAATTTATGTGTAATCAAGCCCAAAATAATTACACAATACCTCACCTTCTGCCTTAACCATCACTCTATAGGAAAGTTTCACTTTCAACATACGAGGTAAATGTTAATGCTTTCTGAAGTTAAGGAAGGGGACTTTTAAGTTAGCGTTAAGCAATCAAGAAGAAGCCAAAAGCCCAGAGGGGATAGAGTGCAAGGGGCCATCCTTAGAAAGGGCGGTTTTGGTCCTTTCTGAATTCCTACATTCTGTTCATGTAAGGACCCGTAACAGCAAAAAACTACTTTAGCCAAGTCATATGTCTGGGACAATTTTCATTTTCTCTCTCAGAAATGAGAAATTTTCAGTCAGAGTACAGTTCTACCACTGCTCATGCTAAATAAAAAGCTACTAATTTTACTGAGTAAATCCATGTCTGACACCCATTATGCTAATCAGAAAATCCTCAGATGTTGTTTAAGATATGGATGAAGATCTCTAAGTAGCCAACTTTGAACTAGTCTTCCTGACGTACTGCGAGACACCACCCTTGGAGAGTGGATTCTTTTTTATAATTTTATTTATTTCACTGAAAAATAATCATTGTACATGTTCATAGAGTACATGGTAATATTGTGATTACATACACTGTATAGTGATCAAATTAGGGTAATTTGCTTGTCTATCATCTCAAACGTCATCATTTCTTTGCATTGGGAGTGTAGATTATTGATTACAGAACTGACTGACCCTAGACACGAAGCTCAAACTAACTAGTACATGCACAATATTGCACAGTATATGCATGTGCTGGGAGGTAATTGTTGGAGGCATCATAAAAGACTCCTATTCAGTTTCGATACAGCAAGTGAGATATGTTTATAAGTTCCATCCCCAAATATTTCTAGGTGATGCTAGATTGAATGTTCACACGTCCACAGTTCTGTCATGCTGTCACCTTTTACCTCCATTGACCATCGCTTGAATCTCTCTATTTTCTCTTAAAACCCCTCATCATTTCCTCCCCTGGCTCCACCATTGCTTTAAAAACATTGAATTGACTTTCAGGATTGAAATGAGATCTTGTTTAATAAACTCTTTGGTTTCTAGTCATTATCTCAAATTGTCTTGTTTAGTAAGAACTCTGACATATCATATCAAAGTGTGAGTTATTTATTTATTAGTTTAGATGTGTCCTTTTAGTTTCTTACAAGGAAGGAAATTAAAAGGTAACATTAATTCCACTTATTACGCAAAAGTCTGAATGTGTTTTTTTCTATATATGACAGCAGTAAAATGCATTAATTGTACAGGCACTAGAAAATATGTGCTAGTGGCACTCTTAAGTCATTACAGTCTAATTGTAGTTAATTTTATTCTCTGGGACAACTAATCTCTCGATAATATTTGCAGCGATTGATTAAAATCCACTCCTTGCTAAAATCAAGGTCTTTATGCAATTGATGTGCTAATAGACCTGCAATTATTTGAGCATGTGCTTCCTCACAGAGAGCAAGTCAAGGAATGGATAAAGTCCAAATAATGTACCTATTTTGCAACAGGAGTTGTGATAATTGCCAGGAGACAGCCTACTTATCAGTTATGCGAGGTTCCCATTCTTCATTAATATGTAGTTGAGTTGGACATCAGAGAAACTGGCCTCCATGGGAATATTCCCTGAATCTCCCATTATCTCATTTTCCATACATTTGGCTTGACCTGCTTTTTATCTACAGTCGCAGAAAGATCTGGCTTTTCACATAGGAGCTTTCTAAACAATCAGCTAGCCGTGAACCTACATCCTTAAAGCTCCATGCAATGTCAGCTGCCGTAAATTTGGACAAGTGTGTATACCAATAAAGTATCAGCTTAAAGGTTTCAGACTAAATATTTCAGAAGTAGACAAAATAAATATTCCAAAGTGCTAAGCTGTGAGTTTTCCATTCTGTGGCTTGTGCCTACATGTGCTTACTGTGCTAGGCTCTCAATCAGGGCTCCACACTTTCAACGTCTCTGGGCATCTCAGAGAGCAGCCCTGTCCACACGTGATGTTGGCCAACTCCAGACTGGCTATACATCAGGCTGAGCTCTTTACTGAGTTGACACTGACCCACAGAAAGATTGGGAGCAATTTTTTTTTCTTTCTTTTTTTTATTGTTGGGGATTCATTGAGGGTACAAGAAACCAGGTTACAGTGATTGCGTTTGTTAGGTAAAGTCCCTCTTATAATCTAGGAGCAATGTTTTAAAAGCTCTATTAGCAGAACAATAACCATTTTCTTCTGTCTTGGTCAGACACAATCCAGATGGCCACAACAAAAGAACTGTTGCTTGAGACCAGTCAATTTTATTTTGTTCTGGTGCAAGGGAATGTCTAAATGAGGTGCAATTCTTTGTAGCCTCCATGCTGTTTATCTTTGCTCTCATAAAGAAAATTCTTGCACCTGAGTTTCTAATTGAAATTCACTAAAGGCCATTATGTACAATTACAATAAAGAGGGATCATAGGTTTATCTTTCCATTTCATCCACATTATGGCTCCAAAAAAATATTAGATGTCGTTATTTATTATAGGTAAGTAAAAAGAAAAACACAACTATTCAGGAATTACTAAAATATGATTTTCAGATACTATCAATATAATAATGTTTAATATATGAGTTCTCACTATGTGCCAAACTCTGTGCTAAGTGCTTCACTCATAGGATGCCATTTAATCCTCTCGAACATAAGTATTATTTCATTTCCATTCTATACTAATAAGTCCTATTATTCTTCCCATTGAAAAAGGAGGGAAGGAATAATGAGCTTGACTAAATTTGCTCATATGTTAAGTAGCAAACTTGGCCCAAAACGAGGACAGCATTCCACTGTTTAGTGAGGCAGGACCTGTGCTGTTTTGAATGAAATTTAGCAAGGGCAACAGTCCATCAATCATTTTAACCAAGTTCACCTTTTGCTGCCATTGAAGTATAATTTTGTCCCAGGAAATTCATAGTGAGCGACTGTGATTACATTTTCCTCATCTACATGCCCCCGACACTTCTGGAGAAGATGCTAATCTTGTATCAAGCTGTCTTTGCAGTTGACGATGCTGCCACTTCCCACTCCTGTGGGAAATGAAGAGATGTGGTGCATAAAATAGAATAAAATGCATTAGGGCAAAATAAAACTGCTAATAAGAGTAATCACAATAATAGATTTAAAAGCCATTTTAAATCTAGTTTTAATTACATAAATCCATTTCAGAATTACTACTGATGTGATGATAAATTCATAAATTCTGTGCAAATTGAAAACAAAAATTAGATTGTTTATTAAAATACTACTCTGTCTTTATATTATCGTGTATGTAAATTTATGCATATATACATAAATTATACATTTATACATGTAAACTTGAATTTATCAGAACTATTCAATTTCATCTCCTAGTTAATAATTTAGTTCACATTAACCTTCATTATTCCCATCAAGATACATTCTACTCTCAAATATGATAAAACATAAAGGATTCTAAGATTACACAGAGTATACTTTTTAAATAAAATTTGCTTCCCATTTTAGAAACTTGGTGTTGCCAAGGCATCACTATCAGATTTAAATTCTCTATATTTCTTTTATAAGAAAGCTTTTGAAGTATGTCAGGCCAAGAAAGACTTCCATTAGAAGCCCTGGCTCTTGTTTAAGATACATTCTACAACTTCTTTCAGATTGGCAGTATGCAAGAGACTTCTCCTTCAATTTCAGGTCAAAACCAGAATAAAACGTGCTTTGGGGGGAGAAACAACCGTGATTTCTATTCTAATAATACCTTTTTGCCCATAAAATGAACCGAAGCTGAATATTTAAAATATTAATAGCATCTCAAACCTACCTGGCTGTTCTGTATTTGTCACTGAAGACCTCCGATGGCTGACTCCCGAGGAGCTGGTGGTGGGTCCAAATGGAAAATTGCAAGCTGAGAAGGTCTGGAGAAGCCTTGCACAGCCACTGGGTTAGTGGTCAGGCTGGAGGTTTCAAGTGCTTGAGATGAGAGTCTCATTTATTTTGCTGCTCTAATCTGGAGCCCTTCCCCAACAATGGGTTTTCTATGGGCTCAATACATTGTTATTTTGCTTGCACAGTCCCTGTGGCTAATGGTTGGTGTTAGGTACTGCATGAATCTTGGTTTTTGGAGCTCAAGACAGACTCCTGTGGGTTCTCAACTTTCTTTTTAGTTAAGAGCAGAAGATCTTCAATTCACTCTGACCTGTGCTTGAGTTGTCAAAAATGCCTGTTCTGAAAATAAATGGGCTTAGGGCAGGAACTTGTTGAAAAATGTATAGTTGTAGGGCTCGATATTTCTTCTAAGATATAGTATGGGAATGAGTGAGTGAGGATTGATCCAGAAGTTCAGGGTACAGGTGGAAAACACTACACCAGAAGAAGAAGACCAGCCTCCTGGCCAGTGCTACTGTCTCCGCTAGAGACAACCATCCCCAAATTCAGCATCCATCATGCTCTTCCCTTACTTAAGAGATTGCAGGAATCAGACCCACCCTTAACATTTTGTAAGGCCTGGGGCAAGAATACAAATGGGCACCAACATGCATGTAGATAAATATATAAAAATCATAAATCAAAATAGAAAATATCCTTCCTCTATGAAAAATATGCCTTCATATTGACAAAAATCAACATATAAATCCATGGCTGTTATATGGATAAAGTTGGGGACATTCAAAAATGACTAAATTGTATCATATTGTGCATCCTCGAGGACTGAGTATTCTTTTTAGAATCTGGTAATGTTAGAATGAAAAATAAGATACAAAAATGCATAAATTGGCTGGGCACCTGAAGCTTAAGTAGCTAGCGTCCCAGTCACATAGAGTGGACCTGGTGAGATTTGAACTCACCTGCCAAACAACAATGACAACTACAACCAAAAAATAGCCAGGCGTTGTGGTGGGCACCTGTAGTACCAGCTACTTTGGAGGCTGAAGCAAGAGAATCACTTAAGCCTATGAGTTTGAGGTTGCTGTGAACTGTGATGTCATGGCACTCTACTGAGGGTAATATAGTGAGACTCTGTCTCAAAAAAAAAGCACAAATTATTATATACCTATAATATTCAGCGAAATTATCAGCTATGTCACATTAATCGAAATTTTTCTCTTACTTATGTTCTAGAGGCTATAATGATGGAAAGAATTAAATATTCAAATATAGAAAAATGGAATATGTTTCAGTAAAGACATAACTGAAATGTGAGAATGAACAGTAAAAGTAATTGTTCATATTTTCAAAGTCTATTCCAAAATATTCAAAATCACATATAAAATTAGAAGACAGAAGGCAAATTATAATAAATAATCAAATATTAAAATATTTTAATAAAGATAAAAATTTTATTTTGGGGGGAATTTAATATTTTACTATAAAGTCTTGATTAAAATTTAAATGACCTTATAGTAAAATATTCAACATAAATGAATCATTCAACATTCAACATTCAACACTCTACATTCAACATAAATGAATCATGCTTATGTGTTTTTCTGTACATATTGTGCTTGTATGTGTATGATGTGTGTGTGATATATTATGTATGTACATGTAGAGAGACAGAATTTGAGTAATAGAAAGATTTAACACTGTAAAATATTTCTTAGTCTTTATGTGCAAATTCTGGAAATACCACCCTAATTCCTGTGAACGGTATTATCGACAAACTAGACCATAAAGAGGAGCAAGTAAATGGATGCTCTCTGGGTCCTATTTGGAAATTGTCCTTTTGAAGACAAACATGAAGCAAGAATGTACTACTTCATGTTTTCTGAGATTTTTGATCAATCCATATAAATTTTTAAAAAAGAAAATTTCTTTCATGCTTCCCCCCTCCACTTCTTCCCATTTTTGCAGCAGTGTCTGTTTCCAGTATGGGCAATGGCACAGCCGCAGACCTTCTCAGCATATGGACCCCATTGTCTCTAGAGAGAAGGCCAGAGATGTGAGGAAGTGGTTGCCTCGGGTTTGAATGTTAGTCACAAAGCTGATGTTTTAGATTACATGTTGAACGGAGCTGGCAATGAGCACTAAACCCTCAGTACAAAGGTGGTCTTTTATTCATTTTTTTTTTCTATTTTATTGACCTTTTCAAAAAACCAAGTTTTTGATTTATTGATCTGTTCTATAATTCATTTGTTTTCAATTTCATTTAATTCTGCTCTGATTTTGGTTATTTCTTTTCTCCTGCTGGGTTGGAGTTAGAATGTTCTTCTTTTTCCAGTTGTTTGCAAAGGACTTTTTAGAGATATTACTTGCTTTCTATGTGGGATGAAACTAATAGCCTTTGACTACAGAACCATTCATCTAGCACATGGAAAAATAAGACAAGACAAAACTTTCATTCATTCTAAGACTTTCCAAAATAACAGGCAACTGTAGAAAACAGAAATACAGACTTACGAAGTTTCAAATCTGGACTTGGGGCCCATAGCACAGTGGTTACGGTGCCAGCAATATATACCAAGAGTGGGGAGTTTGAAACGGCCCTGGCCAACTAAACAACCTGAAAAAAAAAAAAAAAAAAAAAAAGCCAGGTGCTGTGGCAAGTACCTGTAGTCCCAGCTACTTGGGAGGCTGAGGAAAGAGATTCACTTAAGCCCAGGAGTTTGAGGTTGCTGTGAGCTGTGACACCACTGCACTCTACCAAGGGTGACATAGTAAGACTCTGTCTAAAAATAAAAAGAAGTTTCAAATCTGCCTAAGTGCTTTGGAAGACAAGGCTAACCCTTAAGTAATATAGGAGTAAGTACATAACACAATGTATAAGTTTGTGTATTCTCTAAGGTTAAATGGTCTTGGCTCAAATTCTGAATACATCACTTATAGACTATGGACAAATAACAACCACAAACTTAAGTTTCTTACCTAAAAAGTGAGAATACAGAAGCATATGCATTGCAGAATTGCTTTGAGGATTAAAAGGAAAAAGTTAAGTACAGTTGACTCTTGAACAACACTGGTTTGGGCTGCGCAGATCCACTTACTTACAGATGCTTTTCAGTAAAAGTTACAGCAGCAGTACCTGCTTCTGCCTCCCTCCTCCCCCCCCCCACATCTTCTGCTTCTGCCACCCCTGGATCAGCAAGACCTACCCATTCTTCTTCCTCCTCTTCAGCCTACTCAATAGGAAGAAAGTGAGATAGAGACTTTGATGATGAACCACTTCCACTTACATTTTTCTTAAAAACATTTCATTTTTTCTAGTTAACTATAAGAATACAGTGTTATATATATGACATACATACAAAATATGTGTTAATGGACCGTTTATTCTATTACTAAGGTCAGCAGTAGGATATTAGTAGTTAAGTTCAGGGGAAGACAAAAATTATACATGGATTTTCTAATGCATAGTGGTTGGCACCCCTGATTCCCATGTTGTTTGAGGGTTAACTGCACTTAACTCAGTTCCTGAGTGAAGACTGTAGTGGTAGTGATAATATGTGTAGTAAATATTATAGATAATATATATATACATACAGCATTAAATAATTTACATATATGCTACTTGAACAACCTACAATTAGTGTATCTGACAGTGTATAATTAAATAGTACTTATGGTGATTAGATGTAAATGTTGTAGGAAGTCAAAGGAATGGAGAACACTGGGGATGTCAATAAAGAGGTTAATATTCTTTGTACCATGTCCGACAAGTGGTCATCTCTCAATAAATGTTAGGCGCTTTTATTATCACCACTACTGATCATAGTAGATTTCATAAAGGAGGTTAAACTCGAGCTGAACCTTAAAGAATAAGTAAGATAAAAATTATAAAAGGGTCCCTCCTCTGAAAGCCACATTGGGAGTAAAGTCACAATTGGAATTAGCATGACACAGTTCATGAGGTAAAGATACTGGTTCACAAGGTTTAGACACTGGTCTAAAGAGAGCCAGTGAAGATATACTCTGATTTTTCCATCACCACGTCCTTATCCTTATCACCCTCTTTGTTAATAGCTGCTCTTTCACCTAGTATATATGTGCTGGTTACCATGTGTTGCAAGGTAACAGATGACCTGAAAAGAGTTTTGTCCAAGTTCTAATCCCCTGAATCTGTGAATATTGACTTATTTGGAAAAAGAGTCTTTGAAGAGATAATTAAACATCTCAAGATAAGGAGATCGTTCTGGTTGGGAGCTGAGTCCAAGGACAAGTGTCTTTATTCCATGTAAGAGACACACAGCAGAATGCACAAAGAGGAGAACGCGACATGTCACAAGTTGGAGTGGCACAAGCCAAGATTGCTGACAACCACCAGAAGCTGGGGAAGGCAAGAAACGGAATCTTCCGCAGAGCCTCTGGAGGGACTCATGACCTTGCTTCTTAAATTCTAGCCTCTAGAACTATGACAGAATGAATTTCTGATTTTTATTTTAACCACTACAATCATGGCATATTTTATAGCAGCTTAGAAAATGAATACACTATGCCAAAGCTTTACTTCATTTAATCTCGCACTTCCACAATTTGGTCATAGAGGTACTATTATTTTTATTATTATTTTTTTTTGAGACAGAGCCTCAAGCTGTCACCCTTGATAGAGTGCTGTGGCATCACAGCTCACAGCAACCTCCAATTCCTGGGCTCAAGCAAGTCTCTTGCCTCTGCCTCCCAAGTAGCTGGGACTATAGGCGACCACCACAACGCCTGGCCATTTTTTGGTCATTGTTGTTTGGTGGGCCCAGGCTGGATTCGAACCTGCCAGCTCAGGTGTACGTGGCTGGCCCCTTAGCCCATTGAGCCACAGGCCCCGAGCCATAGAGGTATTATTAATATCATCATTTACAAGCGCTGCAAGAATATATAGTGGGCACATATAATGCTATCGAAAGGAAGGGTCAGGGACAGCTTCCTAGGAAGAAATGTCAAAAGTATACTTAGTAGGACAAGTAGGCATTAGCCAAACCAAGAACGGGGAGGTAAGACAAGCTGGTGGAAGGCCCAGATAAAAGGATAAGAAACTGAGCATTTTGGAGAGGCTGGATAACACTAGGGACCATGAGGAAGAACAGCCTGGATATGACACAATGAGCCGACCATGATGAAGGGTTAGCTCAGGCCTAGGCGGGGTTCCCCAAAATCCGAGTCAGAAGAGAACAGCTGTAGGTGAGGCCATCCTTAGGAGATGTGAATGACAGGCAGAAGCCAGATTCCCTTTCCTTGTTTGATGAGACTGTTATAGACTGAATGTATAGCCCCCCAAATTATTATTCAAACGTATCCCCCAATGAGATGGTGTTTGGAGGTGAGGCCTTTGGAAAGCAATAGGTTATATGAGCAGAAACCTCCTAACAGGATAGTACTTTTATAAGAGAGATGCAGAGAATTCTCACCCCTCCTGCCATGTGAGGATACAGCAGGAAAATGGTGCATGCCTGTGAGCCAAGATGCAGGCTCTCACCAGAATCTGACCTGGCTGGCACCTTGATCTCAAACTTCCAGGGTCCAGACTATAATAAATACATTTCTTTTGTTTATAATTCGCCCAGTTTCTCATATTTTGTTATAGCAGCCTGAGCTGTCTAAGACATAGCCATCCCACTAGGCTTTTGATAAATAATAGATAACTTGGATTATTAGAATCATATGTGAGTGTGAAAGGGGTACAGAGAGAAAAACGGAGATAAAATGCACGTGGCAATTGGCATAAGCTCTCCAGGATTTTGCAGAAACCAGGTGGTAGCCCCAAAAGAAAATCAATAACCACTGCTTCTATTTGTGGCTCCGTTTCCACAGAAACGTCTTTGTGGGTGAATTTGGAAGGCAGATTTACAATGCCAAAACAACTAGTTCAAAAAAGAGAGAGAAAATTTTATCCAAATAAACTTTTTTATGGTAGTAACAAGTGTTTGAATTTACTAAAATGTTTCCATTTAATTAAAACTGAATTTGAAGAGGGGTTATCAAATAAACCCAGCCGCGCTCCTGTAGACACCATAATATTGAAGTCTGTGAGTAATATTAGCTTTAGTGTATTTAGAATATGTGGAAGATGGCAGGAAAACGTTTGGTTGGACTGTCAAATTTAACCTGTTTGCAAGAAGAATGAATATAGTCAACTTAGGGAGCTGTGCTAGTGAGGTTACTCACCAACACCAATTAAAAGACAAAAAATCTCATGTTTGCTTTGTGTGTATTTGAAGCTTAAATATCATGTGTGAACTAAAATAAAATCTTAAGTTCCCAGTTCCCTCCCCAGCTAACTGAATGGACCCCCTCTTAGCCAAGGGGATACTCCAAAACTAAGTTGCTGCCCAAGAGAAGGGAAGTCAGACTTGCCACATTATGCCCCCCCTCCCCACCCCCCGGGAGCCCTTCTTGAATACTTCCTTTGTCCCTCACTAACAGGCCTAAGCTATGAAAGACATGGATTAAAGCAAATTTACAGGGCCCAATTTACATAACAAATCACTTGAGTCTGATATCTGACTCAGGCCTCTACCTGATTTACAGAACTCCTTATCTTAAGCATTCCAAGCCCTTAGACAAAGCTTCATTTCTTTAACCAATTACAAATCAAAGAGTCTTTAAACCCACCTACAAACCTATAAGCTCCCTGCTTTGAGATGTCCCTTCTTTTGGGGCCAAATCAAAGTAAGCTTCCACATATTGACTTATGACTTTACATGTAATTTCTATCTCCCTGAAATGTATAAAACCAAACTGTAACCCAACCATGGCTAGTCCACTGCTCAAGGTTTCTTGGGTGTGGTTCTAGGCAATGGTCCTCAATCTGGGCCAAACCTCTTTAAATTACAAGCAGTCCACAGGTTATGAATGAGATAGGTTCTGTAGGATTGTTCTTAAGGTGAATTTATGTCTAGGTAGGAATAGGTACATTTACCTATTACCTGTTATAGCCTCCATTCGTAAATGCAACTCATACATGGATCAGATTTTTGTACTTGAGGACTACTTGTATTTTACGGAGGTTGTTTTTTTTTTTTTTTCATGGACAAGATGGCACCCAGACATGGGGCTCAGAGAAGACTCAGGACCCCCTGAAGGAAGAGCCCAAAGTCAGTGCCAAGTACTGACCACAACCTACAACTCTGAGCTTCTTTTTAGGTCCTCCCAGACCTCCCATTCCCAGATTATTCTGAATTGTTGGTTCTTTTCTTAGAAATTTGTTGGTTAGAATGCCGATTTTGAAGTGGAGGTACATTCTAAAGGGGTTTGTCCACTGCCTCCTCTTCTCAAAATTAATCTCAATTGACTTTTCTGCATGTTTGTGAAAGAGGAAACTGAATTTGGTCTTGTTTATAGATGAATGAGACACTGAGTTCCTCAGCTCCAAAGAAAAGGGCATCTTGCTCCTCCCAGGTGACCGAGGGCCTGAGTAGGAGTTGCCTGGGGCAATTCCTCATGGTGCAAGTGGCCCTGTGGGAATCCACCAACAAAATTAATTAAATAAAGGCTCATCCTTGGGCGGCTCCTGTGGCTCAGCGAGTAGGGCGCCGGCCCCATATACCGAAGGTGGCGGGTTCAAGCCCGGCCTCTGCCGAACTGCAAAATAAAAAAAAAATAGCCGGGCGCTGTGGCGGGCGCCTGTAGTCCCAGCTACTAGGGAGGCTGAGGCAAGAGAATCGCTTAAGCCCAAGAGCTGGAGGTTGCTGTGAGCAGTGTGACGCCACAGCACTCTACCCAGGGCGATAAATTGTGACTCTGTCTCTACAAAAAAAAAAAAAAAAAAGAAAAGAAAGTGAAATAGAAGATGACATAGAAAGTAATAAGCTTCTCTAGCTATGTATTTGGAAAAATTTTTAAAGTTGCTCAAATAAAAAATTAAAAAATTATTTATTGACATATTTGAAATTGCTTGTGTAAAAAAAACAAGAAAAGGTCATCAGGGATGGATATATAGACTGTTGATAAGTTTAGAACCAATTAGTGTTGTATCACACTCCTTAAAAAACAAACTTGCTTCTGGGTTATGTTGATAATAACATGACATCGAAAGTGCTTCTCAGTGTATTCTTCACTGAAGAAGTAAGTTTCAGAATTCTGGCTCCAGTTTGAGCCTCTAACACTTAGAAATCTTTAGACTACAATTGTGCAAACAAATCTTTATAGAGACTGGTGTTCTTTTTTCAAGGAAAAAAGGGGAGATTGGTTCCCCCAAAGTGGTTCACAGATACTTTAAGGGGTTCAATTTAGATGATCAACAGTGATTTTATAAGTAAGGAAAACTAATTTGTTGTAGAGAAAAGTGATGATTAAGTTTATAGCAATACTTATTGGGTTCAAGTTTTAAGCTTTTATAAAGCTATTTATTGAATGCATGATGAGGCTAAACACAGCTACAAACCCCTTTTATGATTTAGACATGTGTTTACACCATGGAAAATTAATTTCAAAGCATACACTTTTAGATTAGCTTTTTTGGGACATATTTTAAAAATGATACTCATTTAAATATTACCTTATGCACCAAAAATAAAATAAACGATGAAGGAGAAGACTTTTGAGTGTTCTTTGTCTAGTTATTTACTAATCCATTCAGCAAATATTTATTTAATGCTAATTTATGTTCCATTCAGTGTTCTAGTTGATGGCAGTAGAATAATGAACAAACAGCTAAAAATTCCTTCCCTATGAAAGCTTATAAACCAGAGGTAGGAAAAAGACACCACCCCCTCAGAAAAGAAGTAAATAAGTAAATTTTCCATTGTATTGGATAGTGGCAAGGCTTGTGAAAAAAAAAGCTGGGGGCAAAGGTAGGAGGTGTTGAGATAGAAAATAGGGTGGATAAGCAAGTCTTCATTGATGAGAAGAGATCTGAGGAAAAACTACCAATTTGCTGTTGAGCAAGCAATGTGGTTACCTGGAAAAAAGTATATCCTAAGTAGTGGATCAGAAAGTGCAAAGGCCCTGGGGTAGGCAGCAAAGAGTCAGTGTTTCTAAAGCAGAATAGTAGGGAAGGGGGACTTTAGGAAGTTCTGAGATTGGATAGATAAAAAGATCCAGGCCCTGTAGGGCTTACAGGTCATTGTAAGCCCTTGGGGTTTTACTCTGAGATGTGAATCTTTTGGAAGTTTTGAGCAGAAGAGTAATATAATATGACTTATATTTTCAAAAGAAATAACTCTGGATGTTGTGTTGCAAACAGTCTCATGGGACAAGGGTGACACCAGGAAGTCCTGTAAGAAGAGAAATTATGAGAATGTAGGTAGAAAAGATAGTGATTTGGACAAAGATGGCAGTTGTGAAGGTGATGTGTTGTAGTTGAATACTGGATTATTTGATATATTTTGAAAGTATAGCCAATGGGGTTTGATGATTGATTGAATTAATGTAAAGGTCAAGAATAACTGCAAGATATTTTTCCTGCACAATGAGAAGAATGGTGTTGCTGTCAGCTGAAATGCAGAAGACTGCATACAGGGCAGGTATATGTGTAGTGGGGGAAATTCAAGAATCCTGTTTTTGACACATAGGTTGGAGGTGTCATTTAGACACTGAAGGAGAGATACTGAGAGGGCTATCCATTACTAGAGTTCAGAGGACAGATCGAGACTACAGGTAGTAACTTGAAGGTTAGTATGTGGAAAGTATTCTTAAAGTCATGAGATAGGATGGGAACCCAGGAGAGAGAACACTGGGATAACAACAGATAAAGGGAGTAGCCCAAGTTTTTTATGATCAGCAAGAAATTATTTAATTGTTCTATTGAGTCAATTAAATCTAGCATGCACACAAAAATCCAATCTCCAATATCCACATAATCCACACATCCTTAGGCCTAGACAATTCTTTAAAAAATCATAAATTCAAGGCCTACTCTTTTGTTGAAGTTCAAATCTACAATGTTCTGAGCTATTGGATCCTGAAATGCCTAATTCCCTTTAATCTATCCTAGTTATCTATTTTTACCAATTTTGACCAGTGGCTGTTCCCTATAACTCTATCCATATTTTTGTTAATATCTATGTTCCTATTATTTTCTTTGTCTTTCAGCTCCCGGTTTAGACAAGTACTGGGTGAAATATTGCGAGGGGAAACTGATTAGGTTAATTTGCCTCAGTTAGTACTCATGTAGTTACAAAAAAGTGAAACATAACAAAATCTAGTCAAGGCCAAAATTTAACCATTTTTAGTTAACCTT
Organism: Arctocebus calabarensis; assembly: GCA_963573935.1. Lineage (NCBI taxonomy): Eukaryota > Metazoa > Chordata > Mammalia > Primates > Lorisidae > Arctocebus > Arctocebus calabarensis. The sequence continues at coordinate 12,999 of CAUYON010016024.1, read as the reverse complement.
TCCTTCCTCCTTTCAACTTTCCATTCCTTTCTTTTTTTCCTTTCTTTCTATCACTTGTTTTACTCAGCATTCTTCAGGTCTTATACCAAGTCCATATTTTTAGGTCACATATCCTATTTTGATGAGCATACCAGTACATTGTAAAATTTTCACGTCCAAAGGCTATTTTCACATTATTGTCTGTAGAATGTATGAAAACTATCACATAGGAATATTTTTGGCACAGAAACAATCAGATTAGATTTCAACTACCAGAATTTGGCTAGCAATAGATGAGAGTTTAATGAGCATATGTTTCCAAAACTAAGTCTCATTCATCTCACTTATAATTTTAGACATATCCACTTGACTTATAGTTCAGAATAGGAAACCTCTAAGTACATTTATATTCATTATAATATATGTGTCTTTTTTAGAGAATACAATTCAATGCTTGAAAACATAATTAATTAGTCCATAATGCCAGTAAGCCTGCTATTATATAATACTAATACTCACCTATCTTTTTGCCCCAGGATTTGGTGTTTCAGCATAGTTCTGGAGTTGATTATACTGACTTCTTTTAGAGCATGAGCTGGAGAAGAAGATGGTGAGTGCTTTTATATGCATATAATCAAACAATTCACAAAGTAGAGAAAAATGATGAAAGATTACACAAATTGAAAATATTTTTGAGTTCTGGATCTATAGATAAATTGGGAGCACTTTTGTTTTCCCCACTATTTCCACTTAACCTAAGATATGTTGAAATGTCTTAGTAAAACTATGAAGCCATAATGAAAAGGTCTGTAATTGTTTTTATATATTAGAGGGGTGATAACTTATTTGGGATCTTCCATAGAAGAGTTAACTATTACTCAAGGGAGCACAACTCTAGCCTTTAAAAGAAATATGTAATGTCACAAGCCTTATACACAAATGTGATTATTGTGAAGATTAGTAAAGAAACATAATGGCCAATTTCTCGAATTTGTCATCTTACAAATGTCACTAACATTAATATAAGCTTCCTTTGTGGTAGGCACTGTTCCAATTCTTTCAATTTTCAAGAACTACCCCTATGAGAAAGGTACTACAGTTATTCTTACCCTTATTTCAGAGGCACTGTGAGCTTAAGCAGGTCACACAAACCAAGGTCACAAACCTAGAATCAGTAGAGTCTGAGGTTCAATTAATTGTTAGTGAATTTGATGGTAAAGACCTAAGAACTAGAAGATTTTGTCTTTTTTTTTTTTTTTACAATATAATAAACTTCTTGAATTTCAGATGTCATATTTCCAAAAGGGAATGGATTTGAAGGGTTGGGCACCCCGTGGCCTTAAAACCACATGTTGCCGGGGCAGCGCCTATGGCTCAAAGGAGTAGGGTGCCAGCCCCATATGCTGGAGGTGGCGGGTTCAAACCCAACCCCGGACAGAAACTAAAAAAAAAAAAACCACATGTTGTCTTCTAGATCCTTAAGTGCAGCATTTTGACTATTTGACTATATAACACATTTTACAGAACAAATCTGTTTGTTAAAAGGGTGCAGCAGAGAAAGATGGAGCTTTTTAAATGTGATTTGGTGCTTACAAAAGAACAATCTTACAATCAGAAGGCCACAAGTTCTCCACCCTTAATTCAGCCTCTCCTCCTAAGGATCTTCACAACCTCTCATAATATTTAAGTGTAATTACGATTTATATATAATTCATACAAATTTTATAAATAGAGCCCACAAAAGAGCCGATAAACCAAAAGGGAATGGGTAAACTCTCCTATTTGTTGCAGGTAAAAAAATGTAGAGAGGATAAGAGTGACTTTCTTGTAATCTGGAATCTTCAAAGAGAGATGAGGTAGGTGGCAGTCAGGTCAGGTGGGACAGATGAAGGGGAAAAAGTAAGTGCAAGCAAGCAAAAAGAAGTGAGAGGGGGTCCCCAACTCTGTCTTTTCACATTAAGTCAATATTCTGTCAATGTATAATACTTGTTCCCACATTTAGTACAATGTTTGAGAGCTAGGTTGTTCTCCACCATGAATCAGGCAGCATGGTTTCAAATTCTGATGCTTATCTTGAGCAAGATTCTTCGTATTGTCTGTCTTAAGTTGAGCAAGATAGTTCATATTATTGTAAAATCAGGAAGTTTGGGGAAGAATTAAGTAAATACAAAACTCATGAATATATTTAGTTAATACACATGACATAGTAACTATCATCACTGTTATTAGTGTGCATAAGAATTAGCTTAGAGTAAATCTTCAAATCTGTAAAATTTATTTTTAGTATTCTTACAGCTTTTTTTCTAAAGCTTTCTCACCCCCAATTTATTATCTTATGTAACACTCTCATAAATTAAGACTTGAAAAAATTTTCAGCCTAGATGGAATATTAGAGAGCTACTGTAATCTACAATACAACTTTATCTAAACTTAAATATGCTATAAAAAGTACTTTTTGCTGCTGACTCTCAATTATCTGTTATCAACTTCAGCAATGAGAACACTTGGGAAAGTAGAAAGATTGGCTGAATCATAAGCAGTTTGGGGGGCAAGAGAGAGAAAAAAAACATGCATCATTCATTTCCATGCTTTCTACTAGCAAAAACTGAGCTAGTTCATGGCCTGTATTTCATAAATGGGGAAGAATCAAAGAAGTTAAGTCATTTCTACGAAGGCTGAAATAGTTATTACTTGTGAAAACTAGATTCCAGGCCTCCTGACAATTAGCCCATTTTTTCACCCACATGTTGTGCTGACTTTTACTATAATTCCTTTTTATCTGAGATTCTGCTTCCCAAGGTTTCAGGTACCTATAGTTAACCTTGGTCCTAAAATATTAAAGGGAAAATTCCAGAAAAAATAATTCATAAATGTTAAATTATGCACTAATTTGAGCACCATTCAGATCTGGCCTGCCTGGGACATGAATAATCTTTTGTCCAATGCATCCCCATTTTAGATGTTCTCACCCCTTAGTCACTTAGGAGCCCTTTGGGTGATCAGATCCACTGTTGATGTCATGTACTTGTGTTGAAGTTATCCTTATTTTACTTCATAATGGCCCCAGAATGCAAGAGTAGTGATGCCAGCATATCATTATAATTGTTCAATTTTAATATTAGTTATTGTTGTTAATATCTTACAGTGTATGATTTATAAATTAAACTTTATAATAAGTATGAATGTATAGGACAAAATATAGCATATTTATACTTTGCTACTATCTGTAGTTATATACATCCACAGAGGGTCCTGGAACATATACGCTGCAGTAAGGGTTGGAGGAATTACTGCATTCCCATTGTGATGTCACATAAATTAACAAGAATGTTTAAAGGCAGAATTTTGTATATGTGAAGGAATTTTTGAATATACTCAAGAGCAAAAAAAAAGGTATCATAAAGTAAATTACAGATTACAGCATGCTTTTACAAGGGGAAACAAGACCTTTCCTATCCCACTCTTAGCACATAATTCCTTTCCCCTAAATCTTAGCAAAAATGCCCTCAAGCAGAATTTAATTTTCTGCTATTACCTATGCAAATAAGAAAAAGAAATTTCCCACAGGGATGAGCTTGCACCTAACATCTGTGGAACCAGGGCAAGAGTACAACCTTTATTAATGTCAGCATGGTGTATTTCTAATTATTTGTAAAAGTTATAGTTGGAACTAACAGACCATTAAATAAGTTCTATTGCTTACTTTGACAAATATTGCTTCACAACCACCTGGAAGACAAAGTCTAGAGGATAATGCTTGGATTCCTCAGGCTTCCCTTGGGGCTTCCTCTGGGCTCATGGAGCCCTTAGTGAGTTGGTCCCAGTCAAGGATTGAGAGCGCCTTCTCTCCTACCACAGCCCCATCCTGCACTGTGACAGGCTCTGCACATGTGTGGACACCTCATCACAGATGTACATGCTCTGCCCAATACTCACCTTGGGAGGGTAGACCTGAGAATTTGCAGTGGTCAAGAAGTGATGGTGAGAGAGGATTCTGGGGTGGGGAGGGCATAACCTCTTGGCCTCTTAGCCAGAAAGTCAGGCAGAGAAGGCCAGAGTGGGGATTCTTAAAGAATGGAGTGTAGGACCAGGTTAGGTTGGCCCAGACCTAAGGAACTGTAAGAATGTTACACCAAATCTTACCCAATTTAAGACTATTATTTAATAGGGTGATTTTTAATCACCAAATCCTATGTTTCTTTTCCACTCTATGGTGTCTAAAGAAATTACACTATATAGCGCTAACCTTTTACAGATCTCTATCATCTATTTGTCTATCTGGTGTTTATCGTGAATAAAGTAATTTTATGGGGCTGATTTTTAAAGTCCTATATGTTTTCTGAATCCAGCATTCAAAACTTCAAAATCCCAGAAATAATTTAGTTTCAAAAACATATTTTATTTCTAGTATAAATTTTTCTCTACTTTCCATCTTCCAGAATTTTAACAGAAAGACAAATATTGAAGTCATTTTAAAAAAGTTCAAATTAAACATTTTTCTAATTCTGGCATATTTCTGATGGTAACTTAGGAACATCTTTTATTGTCAGCTAAACTTCAAAAATATTATTACTTTCGATCTGTTACAGTAGAGGGCATATGTACATAAGAAGTTATATAAATATAAGAAAGGTAGGATTTGTTTTTTAAACAGGGACTTGAATAATAGTAAATTATACAACTTTCAAAAGATAGAGTATTCATATTTTATGGTAAATAAAATATTAAACTTAAACCTTACATGCATCCTGTTTATGGAGCTGTATTTTTCCAAAATAATGCAATCTGTATTTCACATTTGCTTTAAAGTAAATGGCCAAGAAAAGGAAATATTGGTTCATAGGAGGCCGAGGCGGGTAGATTGCCCTGAGCTCAGAGGTTCAAGACTAGCCTGAGCCTGAGTGAAACACCGTCTACAAAAAATTAATTAATTAATTAATTTAAAAAAGACAGGTGTTGTGGCAGGTTCCTGTAGTCCCAGCTACTTTGGAGGCTGAGGCAAGAGAATCATTTAAGCCCAAGAGTTGAAGGTTGCTGTGAGCTATGATGCTATGGCACTCTACCAGGGGCCAAAAGTGAGACTCTGTCTCAATAAATAAATAAACAAAAGAAAAAGAAATTTAAAAAGTAAATCATCCTGTTAACTTCTGAAGAGATACACTTCTAGATGCACCTGTTTAACAAATATCTACTGAGCACCTGTTATCTTTCTAGGATGAGGCTTTGTAAGTGCTAGAGATAGAGACAATGGCAGACTCCATGCTTTGTCTAGTCCTAGGAGGCACTCCTAGATATCTCTTTCCTACATGGGAAGCATAAATTATTATTACCAATTAACCAAGGAATCATTTCCAAGGTTGCTAGCCATTGAGAAAAGAGGAAGTGTGGGTGGTGCCTGTGGCTCAGTGGGTAGGGTGAAAGCCCCGTATACTGAGGATGGTGGGTTCAAACTCGGCCCTGGCTAAAAAGCACTGCAAAAAAAAAAAAAGGAGGTGCTTCCTTTACTAAGAATGGTTACTGTCACTTGATGATGCAGTATGTATTTTTTGAGGTATCTACAAATAGAATATTTATAAGAAAGGAGTGTAAATAAAGAATAAAAAACACCAGTACACAACTGATGTGTGTGAGCTTAGGTTCCAAAAAGAAACAAATCAGCAAAATGACTTTGTTTTTAGGATTTCATGGCATCAAAGTAACAAGTTGCACTGAGCTTGGTATAGACTACTTTCATATTTTTATGACCTTTATATCTAGGTACTGTATAAAGTGAGTTAACCAGTTCATGTAGAAAATACTGAGACATAGATCTATGTTTCTTCTTTCATCCTGACATTACGAAATGGTTAACTGGTTTAGAGTAAGTTCACAAAAGTATTCTGGAAAAGCGTGAGGAAAAAATTGTGATTTAATGGTCTACTTGAGAAGGCCTCTATATTTGTGAAGAAGTGACGGCACAACATTCAATTTTCAGAGCAGAAAAGGAACAATCTCTGTGGAATATTAAGATGATGTTGATTTTAAACATCCCTGTGTCTTATATATCAGGTAAAAATAAAACCATTTTATTTATTTTAAAATGCATATGAATCTTAATTTAAAATTCTAGGACTATGATAACAAAAATTAATTAACAAAAACCAACTGTTAATTTTTTAAATTTAGACAGTTATTTTCCCCTTTGTCTTTTCCCTAGGTATTTTTTTCTTGTTTCCTTTCTTCAATTCACTATATGTAACTTATATGTTTAAAATATTTATTGTAATATTTATTTTCCATGGATTTATGCTCCCACTTGTTAATTTGAAAGGAGGTGGAATGTTTAGATCCATTATATTCTAGGCCTAGAATAGAGTTTAAAAATCATCTGCTCTCCTATTTCATAGATGAAGAAACATATCTGGGGCATTTGAAACTTAAAAAATAAAATCTTAAATGAGCTATATTTTTAGCTGATGCATCTCAATGCATTTGTTTCTTTCCTGTGGAAAATGAGATACCCAGCCCTTGACTTAAGTAGGATGAATGAAAATTTATAGCAAGAGGTAAGGTAGTTAGCGGATTTTCAAAATGGGCAGGCAGAATGTATTCAGGTTTATTTTTCTTTGTATCCTTACTTTTTTCATGTTCACTGAAGACCAGAAGCAGATTAGTGAGGCTTTTGGTCTTAGAGAGCAGCTCCTGGTAGGTTCCCATCTGCGCTATCCTCCCACTTTCCATTACAACAATAAGATCCATTTGTGGCAGAAGTGTGAGGTTGTTTGTCACTAAAACGCGAGTCTGTAAAACAAAGTGTTTTATTCCATAGGTTACAAAAGATGACACAAACAATCTATTTTAAAGAAAGTTGCAGTCCTTTTTTTTTTTTTTATCTTTACTCTTTCAGTGTTTAATTTTGGGCTAGTGCCAGGGTAATGCAACATCTACATATTTCACAATGAATGACAAATGACCTAAGGGTAGAGGAACAAATAGTTTGCAAATGTGATTTTAAACCTTGCTTCAGGTATTTTTTATTCATTATAAATGTATTGATTTCACAGCAAATTCAAGATAGGTCCACAAATGTAATTCTTGCTTATTTTTTAGAATGGCTTGGTTCCATTACAAAAGTGTTTAATCCAAGTTGTAATTTATAATCATTTTTAACTCATTCATATTATTTTATACATGCGGAGAGACATTTGTGATCTTAGATTCATCTCAATAAATTAAGAGGAGTGGATATGATTTACTGAGGCATACATTTTATGATTTTATATATTAATTTTTTCCAGAGTACTTGATATCAGTAAATTTATAAACATAAAGGAGCACGACTTCTTTGTCAGACTATTAAAAAAAACTCTGCTGTTTTTAAGTTGAGCAGCCAATATCAAGTCATTTTGTTTCCCAAGTCCTTCAAATGTAAAAGAGGAATAATGATAATACTTATCTCAGAGATTTGCTGTAAGAACTAAATGAACTAATCTAAGGTATTGAATATGGCATGTGCTTGGTAAATGTTAATTCCTATCCTCTTGGCCCCTTCATAAAGCAGTTGAACCCTTATTACTGCTATATTAGCAATAGCAAATGTCAAGTAATCAATAGGATGATTCTATTTTTTTAGTAAGCAGTGTGCCTCAAATACAACTTTCAAAAAGATCAGCTAAATTATAAACAACTTATTATGACACATAAGTCATCTGAGGGTATGGTATCAGTCAATGAGGTAATAATCATGTAATTTATTTTTTTTGTAGTTTATTTTATTTTATTTTATTTTTTGTTTCTGGCCGGAGTCAGGTTTGAACCTGCTACCTGCAGTATACGAGGCTGACGCTCTACTCCTTTGAGCCACAGGCACTGCCCATAATCATATAAATTTTAACCAGAGTAAACTGATAGGTAAAACTTTACAAAATATTCATAGAAAATGTTCTGTAAATAAGCAATATAAGCATCCCATTTTTAATGTGAAATTTGACTACTTAACTTAAACGAATGGAAAAAAATGGACTTTTAGGCACAATGTTAGGCAGATCATGCCCCCCCCCCAACAAAACAAAAATGATACTTGGGCTACCTTGTCTTTCAATAGGCCTAAGGACCCTATCACTTTTTCAAAAAGCTGCTTTCCGACATGAACATCCACGGCAGATAAGGGATCATCCAGGAGGTAGATGTCAGCCCCACTGTAGACAGCTCTGGCCAGACTGACTCGATGCTTCTGGCCCCCACTTATAGTCACACCCTAAAAGTGGAGCAGGATAAAAACAAGACAGGAGGAAAGTACGTAAATATCCAAGCACACATGATTACGTGCAGATACTACCCACACTTCATAGCATGCATAGAAAACAACCTGAAATGAACGCTCCAACTTGTCTTTATTCATGATTTCCTGGACCTACTCCCATTCCACTTCTTAGCACTATTAACTTGTACAGATTAGCAGATATATCTGCTTTCTCTTAACTGCTTACTGTCAAAACAAGATGCTAACAATTAAGGAGAAAAGAACTTCCAAATCCCAAACTCAGAAAAGTCATGCCTGTGGAATATTAAGCAAGATTTTAGCTGCCAACCATATACCGACACTGACATTTGTGATTATTTTTAAATTGATACATAGGAAATTGGGAATAATAGCTAAATTACTGAAGCAGTAATAAACATGTCCTATTTTCTCCTGTAGAAAGATTAGTACAAGTCTTGTTGGCAAAAGTACAGCACTAAGAAGCAAGAATAAGGAATATTCATCACTCCATGTGGGAATTAAAGTTGACATGTACAGCTATGTATGGAGAATTATGGGTCTGGGCCCAATTTGCTTGATTTATTTTATATTTAATGTTTACAGATCTGGCTTAAAAGCTCTCAGTGCAGCACAGAACTTAGCCAATGACCTATAATTGTAAAGTACCATTGCTTCTTTGCATTTTTCATCCTCTTCCTACTCAACAAACATCTCCTGAGTATGACTGCATTCTTGGTGCTATACTAGCACTTGGGATTCAAAGATAAGTATAAGCAAAGTCTATGTCATGAGGAGGTCACAGTTTACAGTTTAGCAAAGGAGAGAGGCATAGATATGTTTATGTGTGACATGTATACATATCAATAAAGAAATGGTGTGTGTGTGTGTGTGTGTGTGTGTGAGTGATCATAATAGCATCCAACTCAAAGGTTTGTTGAGAGCATTCAATAAGATGAGAGTAAAAATATTTAGGAGATTTCCAAAACCCAGAATGGGCACTATCAACATTAGCTATTACGACCCAATCATTCTTCTCTCCAATCCATTCTCCAATTTATCTTTGTTATTCTAGTAATTATGTCATTATCTTGTTTGGGTAACTATATATCCCTCTTTTTATCACTCATGAGCAATAGCAAATTTCTTAGCAGGAATCGAAGATGCTTACCTTTTGACATTAACTCATCTTTGCTACCTCTGGCCTAATACTGCTCTCAGGTGACTTTGATTTGCCAATGAGGCTCACCTGTCATACTGCCTGTTCATACTGTGAAGAGGTTATTTGTTCACTTTGCTTGGTAGACCACATTCTTCCTTTTAACTTAAGGGCTAGTCACACTAAAAATTTCTCTCTGAGAGCAACTTTTCCCTTGATGTCCCAAGTGAAGTGATCTGTTCTAATTGTCTTGTGTGCTTTGTTTATTCCTCCATGGATATTGGCTAGATTTGGCATATCTACCCCCGTTTCTCTTGCCAGCCTCTGGGCTTCTACCTGGGTCATTCTTGGTGACTGAAGAATATTGGTAAAGACAGTTGATTAACATCATTGACAAAGGTCCACTAGACTACAAAGTTATCGAAGGCAGGGTAATAGCTCTCTTAGTCACCACTGTGTACCCCATAGCAGAAGAAAGGCATGTAAGAATTCCAGAAGAAAAGATGAGTACAAGTGAGGAAAAATTTTAAATTCATTGTCTTTGCTGTCTCATAAACAGCTGCAAACAGATTTGCTCTTAAAACATTCAATTACATGTTTAAAATCCAGGGTCAAATTAGGATAAATTTAATTATTAAATGAGGACTGTGTTAATGGCAATGGCATTTAATGCCTATATTACATAGTATATCTTTACTTCCTAGTTGAGATTTTATACCTTTTAAAATACCTTACAGTTAAATATAATAAAATAAGATATTTCATATTTTTAGAGATTGGATTTATCAGCATCTTGTTCAATATGTACTAACAAGTGAAGAAGAAGCCACGATTCTGCCATTAGCTAAGGCACCATTTTGTTTCGGGACAGTGAAGATGCTAGGAAAAAAACATGAGTTAGAAAAATCAATACTACACTATTGAGAAAATAAATATGCAAAGTAACAGACTATAAAGGAAGTAAGTCTGGTTACCAGGTAAATTCTGGCTCACTCTAGATGTTTATACATTTCTGCTTTCTATGATTTTGTTATATAACATGTATTATTTATCAGTTTATATAATGGGGTTATCTTATAACATAAAGCCAGGGGTAAAACTACCTAACAATTTTATACTCACTCTCCTTTTAGGGATTCAAAGCACCTGAGGAAGGGTGATTCATCTTTACAGCACACATGAATCAAAGGCAGAGGCTGCTTTTGTATTCATGTTTAATTAACAGAGATTTTAGTCACGGGTTGGGGATTATCTCTGGGGGTTCATACTTGAGCTCATGATATCCTCTTATTATTTTTTTTTAATCCATAACACTGAGCAGAGGAATACCTATTCATTAACTCAATGAAAGTAAAATGGAACAAAGAGTGAGATGATTGGGAAGCAAGTCCTTCTTCAGCAGGAAGGAGAAACATGACCGAGGCACATTAATCACAGCCTTATCTCAGGGCCTTCTTAGCATCTAGTCTTGTGGCCACCACTGAAGCCTGGTGTTCTTTTGCTCCTGTTCCAACCTTGACTTTGTGTGCAAGAGATGCATGAGCAAACAAATCTATTATTTGCAGTTGGGACAGTGAATAGCATTGTGCCAGCAAGCAAACAGAAAGGTTGATGACATAATGGCTAGATTTTCATTCCCCCACAAGAATACTGACAACAGAATTTCCTACTGATTTTTAATCCATTTTCCAAATAGTCAATTATATAAAATTATTTGTCCTCAATACTACCGTCTCTTTCATAAGGATAATGTAGCAAAGTTGTCCAGCTCCTCGAGCCCTCAGTAAAAGGACTAGAAACATTAGAGCAGCTGAATGGAATTTTATTCCCCTTACTCTTTCTCCAATCTCAGTTTGATCTCCATTTGGTAACTGCTCCAAATCAGGAAGGAGAGCACAGGCTTCCAATACTCGCTCATAAAACTGCTTCTGCATGATGGAGCCAAAGAGAATGTTTTCTTGCAAACTGCAATTCTGAATCCAGGCCTGCTGAGAAACATAAGCCACAGAGCCCTAAAAGAGAAAGAGAAAGAAAGAAAAAATTCTTAACAAGAGAAAAGGAGAAGCTGCATGTGCTTACTGTATGGAAGGGATATGTTTAGTCTCTGGTTTTGCCTTCTTTAGTATTGAAACAGAATTTTTGATTACCAAAATATAGATTATGGTATTCCATTTTAATCTTATATATGTTTATTCGTGCTTCAAATAAGTTAATTTGTGCTTTTTATTTACCTTCATTATAGCATCTATCAGATTTATCTAAGTCTGGCATTGTTCCCTGGAGCAGATGCTGAGTCTATCAGTTTACTGGGGCTGCAATAACCTTTGGGTGGGTGGCTAAAATGGAAGAAATTTATTTTGTGATAATTCTGAAGTCCAGAAGTCTGCAATTAGGGTACCAGTGGGGCTGATGTTTTCTGAGGCCTCTGTTCTCAGCTTGTAGATGTTTGTCAGCTCCTGTGCTTCACGTGGCCTTCCCTCTGTGTGTGCATCTGTGGATGTTGGTCAGCTCCCCGTGCTTCACGTGGTCTTCCCTCTGTGTGTGCATCTGTGGATGTTGGTCAGCTCCTGTGCTTCATGTGGCCTTCCCTCTGTGTGTGCATCTGTGGATGTTGGTCAGCTCCCCGTGCTTCACGTGGCCTTCCCTCTGTGTGTGCATCTGTGTATGTTGGTCAGCTGCTGTGCTTCACGTGACCTTCCCTCTGTGTGTGCATCTGTGGACGTTGGTCAGCTCCTGTGCTTCACGTGGTCTTCCCTCTGTGCTGTGCGTGCATCTGTAGATGTTGGTCAGCTCCTGTGCTTCACGTGGTCTTCCCTCTGTGCTGTGCGTGCATCTGTAGATGTTGGTCAGCTCCCTGTGTTTCACGTGGTCTTCCCTCTGTTTGTGCATCTGTGGATGTTGGTCAGCTCCTGTGCTTCACGTGTTCTTTCCTCTGTGTGTGCATCTGTAGATGTTGGTCAGCTCCTGTGCTTCACGTGTCTTCCCTCTGTGCTGTGTGTGCATCTGTAGATGTTGGTCAGCTCCCCATGCTTCACGTGGCCTTCCCTCTGTGTGTGCATCTGTGGATGTTGGTCAGCTCCTGTGCTTCACGTGGCCTTCCCTCTGTGTGTGCATCTGTGGATGTTGGTCAGCTCCAGTGCTTCACATGGTCTTCCCTCTGTGTGTGCATCTGTGGATGTTGGTCAGCTCCTGTGCTTCACGTGACCTTCCCTCTGTGTGTGCATCTGTAGATGTTGGTCAGCTTCTGTGCTTCACGTGGTCTTCCCTCTGTGCTGTGTGTGCATCTGTAGATGTTGGTCAGTTCCCTGTGTTTCACGTGGTCTTCCCTCTGTGTGTGCATCTGTGGATGTTGGTCAGCTCCTGTGCTTCACGTGGTCTTCCCTCTGTGCTGTGTGTGCATCTGTAGATGTTGGTCAGCTCCCCGTGCTTCACGTGATCTTCCCTCTGTGTGTTAATCTGTGGATGTTGGTCAGCTCCCCGTGCTTCACGTGGCCTTCCCTCTGTGTGTGCATCTGTGGATGTTGGTCAGCTCCCCTCCCTGTGCTTCACGTGGTCTTCCCTCTGTGTGTGCATCTGTGGATGTTGGTCAGCTCCTGTGCTTCACGTGACCTTCCCTCTGTGT
>CAUYON010016021.1:0-12181 GCA_963573935.1 Arctocebus calabarensis | reverse complement strand
ATATCCCAATAATATTCCAGCTTATGTGAAAAGATTAGAAATAATTATATGAACTTATAAAATAAATCTGACTTAAAAGATTTTAAGTATAAGATCATATCATCAACAAAGCGGGAGAGTTTGACCTCCTCTGCTCCCATTCAGATGCCCTTTGTATCCTTCTCTTGCCTGATTGTATTGGCCAGAACTTCCAGAACTATGCTGCAAAATAGTGGCAATAATGGACATTCTCGTCTGGTTCTAGTTTTTAATGGAAAAGATTTCAGTTTTATACCATTCAGTTATAATGTTAGCTGTAGGTTTGTCATAGATGGCTTTAATAAGCTTAACAAATGTGCTTAAGTGTTCTTATTAGAAAGGGGAGCTGGATTTTCTCAAATGCTTTTTCTGCATCTATTGACAGAATCATATGGTCTTCATCTATTGCTAATGATATGATCTTATACTTAGAAAACCCCAGAGACTCAACCACAAAATTCCTGGGTGTCATCAGGAAATACAGTAATGTCTCAGGGTATAAAATCAATGTCCACAAATCAGTAGCCTTTGTACAGACCAACAACAGCCAAGATGAGAAGCAAATCAAAGACACAATTCCCTTCACAGTAGCTTCAAAGAAAATGAAATACTTAGGAATACACCTAATTAAAGAGGTGAAAAATCTTTTCAAAGAGAATTATGAAACTCTAAGAAAAGAAACTGCAGAAGACACTAACAAATGAAAGAACACACCATGCACTTGGCTGAGAAGAATCAAGATTGTCAAAATGTCTATTCTACTCAAAGCAATCTATAGATTCAATACAATTCCCATTAAAATACCAATATCATATGTAGAAGAACTGTAAAAACTTGTATTTCATTTTGTATAAAATCAGAAAAAAAACCCATATAGTTAAGGCTATTCTTAGCAATAAAAACAAAGTTGGAGGCATCACCCTACCAGACTTCAGGCCATTACAAGTCCATAGTAATCAAAAAAGCATGCTATTGGCACAAAAATAGAGACATAGACATATGGAACAGTACAGAAAAGCAAGGGATGAAAAAGTCTCTACTTGCCATCTGATCTTTCATAAACCTAACAAAAGCATACACTGGGGGAAAGAATCCCTATTCAACAAATGTTGCTGGGAGAACTGGATAACCACATGTAAAAGACTGAAACTTGACCCACACTTTTCATCCATTACAAAAATTGACCCAAGATGTGTAAGAGACTTAAATTTGAGACATGAAATGATAAAATTCTTAGAAAGTGTGGGAAAAACTCTTGATTATGTTGGACTGGGGAAAGATTTTATGACAAAGACTTCAACAGCCATCATAACAATAAAAATTAACAAATGGGACTTAATTAAGCTGAAAAATTTCTGCACAGCTAAGGACACAGTAAGTAAAGCAAAAAGGCAACCTTTACAATGGAAAAAGATATTTACAGGGTATCAATCTGACAAGGGTTGACAACTAGAATCTACAGAGAATTCAAATTAATCAACAGAAAAATAGTAAACAATCCCATCTACCTCTGGGCACGAGATATGAACAGAACCTTCTCTGACAATGACAGATGAATGACTAACAAACATTTGAAAAAATGCTCATTGTCCCTGATCTTGAGAGAAATGCAAATCAAAACCACACTGAGATATCACCTAACCCCAGTGAGAATAGCCCACATCACAAAGACTCAAAGCTAAAGCTGCTGACATGGACGTGGAAACTAACACAACCTTTTTGGAAGGAAATATGGAGAATCCTCAAAGAACGCAAATTAGACCTCTCATTTGATCCTGCAATCCCACTGCTAGGCATCTATCCAGAAGAAAAAAATCCTTTTATCATAAAGACATTTGCAGTAGATTGTTTACTGCAGCTCAATTTACAATTGCCAAAATGTGGAAACAGCCTAAATGCCCACCAACCAAGAATGGATTAACAAGTATGGTATATGTATACCATGGAATACTGTTCAGCCAATAAAAAAGATGTAGACCTTACATCTTTTGTATTAACCTGGATGGAGTTGGAACACATTCTTCTTAGTAAAGCATCACAAGAATGGAGAAGCAAGAATCCAATGTACTTAATTCTAATATGAAGGCAATAGATGATCTAATACAAGTGGGGGGTAGGGGAATAAGGGATTAGAGACTGGGGAAAGGGGAGGAGGGAAGGGAATAGGGGGTTACAACGTACAGCACACCTCTTGGGCGCAGGACACAATTACAAGAGGCACTTACCTAACCACCACAATGAGTATAACCTTATTCTTTGTACCTTCAACGAATCCCAAACAATAAAAAATGTAAAAAAGATTTTAATGCCAGGCCAGGCACAGTAGTTCATGCCTGTAATCCTGGAACTCATGGAGGCCAAGGTGGGAGCATCTCTTGAGGTGAAGCGTTGGACACCAACTGGAGCAAAGCAGGACCCGATCTCTAGTAACAATCAAAAAACTGGGCCGGCATGGTGGCACATGCCTGTAGCCCCAGCTACTCAGGAGGCTAAGGCAGAAGAATTGCCTCAGCCCAGGAGTTCGAGGTTGCTATGAGCTAAGCTGACGCCATGGCACTCTAGCCTGGGCAACAGGGCAAGATGCTGTCTCAAAAAAAGAAAAAAATGTAACGTCTAAAAGGAAGAATCTACATGGTCAATGCCTTATTTGAAAAATAAGTAAACTTAAAGGCACAACTAGTTGCACAGTTAAAATCAGAACAGAATTTTCAAACCAATACTTCAACCCTTTGAATTTCTAAATTTACACGGAGGAATCCAACACTTGCAATGAAATCCCAACCTCAGTCTAACTTCAACCAATCTGGACCATGGTTTAGTAGGGCAAGTAAATGCTTTGGAATCATTGCAAACATGATAATCATATTCTAACTTTTTCTACTTATCCCAGAGTTGTACAAAATGCTAATGACATCCTTGTAAAAAGAGAAAATGTTATTCTATGAAAATAAGCTTTTAAATATTTTCCATACATTTCTGCACTTTCTAGCATAGAACTTTTCCACATCAGATCTAGTGACATTTTCCATCAGATATTTCATTCCTGTGGTGAGATTGTCCTATGCACTGTAGGCTATCATCAGCATCCCTGGTCTCTACCCACAGTAAGCCAGTAGCAGCCTCTCCACCCTAGACATGACAATCAAAAATATCTCAACTGTGCCTATGGGGCAAAACATCTGTAGTTGAGAACCACTGTTCTAGAGGGAAGAAATTAATATTTCTTTCCCTTGAAATAATTTGAGGTCTGAACATTTTATAAAAAGGTCTGACAAGACTTACTTTAGAGTTTTATTTTGTGGAAAAGGGAGATGAGGAAGGTTAGTTGTAAATATAAGTGAACTAGACTTCTATCTTAGATTTCGTTAAATGTGAATGTTAAATCATCTGCCTTTTTCACATATTTTCTCTTTCTTCTTTCTCCTACTTTTCTATATCCATTGCATAGAACTAAATATCCTTTGTAACAAAAAACATGCTCATAGCCTTTATCATAATTCAGTTGTATATTTGTTTGTGTAGATATCTGCTTAAAGTTTGTTTTGCCCCACAGTTTGTAAGGTCTTTGAACGTAGAGGTCAAGTTGAAGGCACAGGTCAAGTCAATTTTGCTCATCACTGTATAAGTGAGGCCTACTGCAGTGCCAAAACGTATAAGGAATTCAGTAAAAATATTTTGCACACATTAAACCAATAAAATTTATATTTCTGTTATTAAAAATGACAAAATTACTTTTATTCACTTCCTTAAAAAAGCAGCAAAGTCATCGTTTATGACTGCAAAATATGAAAAATAACCTAATACCAATACATAAAACAGGGACTTAAAAGACTATGGTATATCCCAGAGCAGGGATATCCAACCTTCTGACTTCCCTCAGCCACAATGGAAGAATAATTATCTTGGGTCACACATTAAATACACAGACTAAAGCTGTTGAGCAAAAAAGATCCATGTATGATTTTCATGATATCCAATACCACAATTAAGCAAAAAAGTCCTCACATAAGCTATATGTAGCTTGTGTATGGGCTACAGGTTGAACGCCCCCATGAGTCCTACACAATAAAATACAATATCTATTTATATAGCACTTACATTGTACTAGGTATTGTAAGTCATCAATCCAGGATGATTTAAAGTATTATGGGAGGATGGATTACATGCAAATTTTATATAAAGGACTTAAATATCCATGAATTTTTGGTATTCAAGGGAAGATCCTAGAACCAAACCACCACAGATACCAAGAGACAACTATAATTAAAACCAACCAGAACGTGATAGGCACTAAAAATGAAAAACAGTATCAAATGAACTAAACTATATTATAAAGGAATAACATTACCCCCACTGAAGAGTGTGGGGAAGAAAGGAACTAATCTAAGTAACTTTGGAAAGTAATGTTCTGAGTATGTAATAAAAGGCTAAAAGAGAAAAAGAACTAGGCTAGGCACTCTGGGAGGCTGAAGCAGAAGGATCACTTGAAGTCAGGAGTTTGAGACCAACCTGAGTAAGAACCAAATCCTGTTTCCATCAAAAATAGAAAAAAATTAACTGGGTGTGGTGGCATGTGCCTGTAAGTCTCAGCTGCTCAGGACACTGAGGCAGGACTGCTTGAGCTCAGGAGCCTGAGATTGCAGTAAGCTATGATGATGCCACTGCACTCTACCCAGGGTGACAGACTAAAACTCTATCTCAAAAAAGAAAGAAAGAAAGAACTGAATATAAATGCTCTAATTTCTCAAAGTTAACAAATAAAGGGAAAAACTGAAATGAACCCTTGGTGATGCACTGGAGTCAGAAACGCCAGTTATAAACAAATGATTTTCAATACATACAAATGGAAAGTCTCATACAGGTGTGGGGATAGAGTGAGGGAGGGATTAGTATACAGAGACATGTATTTACCAGCTCTGTCTAGTGAGAGGGCCTAGTAATACACCAGTGACAAGGAACACACTTAGCACCCAGATTTTTATTTCTAGGAGCCATGGTTCCTTACTTAAGTGGCTGGCTCCAGGTCTGAAGAAGGGAAACTTTAAAATGAGCCTGGAACATCTTGAGATTCCAGAAAGTACAGAAGCACTCAAAAAAGGATGGGAGCTTGTCAAAAGGACAAAGGCTAAAACTGAAATAATTTGGGTAAAAAAATGACAGTTTCAGATACTAACCCACAGAATAAAACAAGTATCTGTTGAGTACAGATTGACATGAATAAATAAATGAATAAACTGGAAAGAAGGGAGAAGAATTTCATTTAACAAACATAGAAACAACGAGAAACAGAAAACCACCATTAGGGAAATACTACAATAATAACTGTTGCCACAGTAATTATGGTTGTCAATAAGATCTATAAAAACCAAGGAATTGGGGGGAATTTGAAGAGAAATGGAATACTGCATTGTCTTAAAATATCTCCCCTAAAACATTTATTACCTGTAAAAGAAAAACTAGTAATAGTAACTTCACAGTAGAGAAACCTGACAGGAATCACCTGGTTAATATCAAGGTTAACATCACCAGTAAAGAGACATATCAACATCATGAATTCCTGATATGTTGCATCAAAAAGGACACAACACTGCTTCGAAGGTATTCCAGCAAAAAACGTGCAACCTCATTCCGGTCATGAGAAAACATCAGAAAATGCACACTGAGGGACACTCAACAAAATATGTGCTCAGTATCCTTCCAAAGCAGCAAGATCATAAAAGATAAAGGAAGACTAAGCAACTGTCACGGACTAGACAAGACTAAGACATAACAAACAGCTAAAGGCCTACAAAATGCAATGTGGGATCCTGGATCAAATCCTGAAACAGAAAAAGGACTTGGTGGGAAAACTACTGAAATTCCAGTAAGGTCTGTAGTTTAGTCAGTAGTATTACTCCAGTGTTAAATTCTTGGAGCTTTTGATAATTGTGCTATGTTTAAGTAAGATGCTGACATTAAGGGAAGCAGGGTAAAGGAAAAAGGGGATCACTCTCAAAATTTTCACAACTTTTCGATAAGTTTGAAACCAGTTCAAATAAAAAGGTGAAAGATCTAGGCAATTATTTAAAAAAAAAAAAAAAGATTATCTAGTTGCTAATCTCTTACCAATCAATCTGAAGTGAAGTATTATAAGCAATATCATGGCCCTTTAATGTATGGGGAAAGATGTCTCATCAACATAGAAATGTACTTTGTTTATTCTTTAAGGGTCTAATGAATAATTTTACATCAGATTAAATGAAGTTAGTGTAATCTACATTACACTAAGCTTCAATGCAATAAAAATATGAATTCATAAATACTTCCCTGAAGAAGACAGCAATACATATTTTTCACATTCCATTTCTGAACTAAAAACATATATATATATTTTTTTATTGAATCATAGCTGTGTACATTAGTTCAACCATGGGGTACAGTGTGGGGGCTTCACATGCAATCTGAGATATTTTATCAACCTGATTGATATACCATTCATGATATTTTCTCATTTACTATATGAAAACATTTTTGATCCATATTTAGTTTTCTCCTGACCCTTTGAATATGTACCACACATGTGATCTCACCCTTTGTCCCATCTCCCTCCACTCTCTCCCTCCCCTTCCCTCTCCCCTTTCCCCATCTTCCTGTGCAATAAATGGGTTGTAGCCTTCACTTGAACAATAAAGAATTTGTCTCATATTAGGGGTGTATACATTGCATACTTTTTCTTCCATTCTAGAGATACTTTGCTAAGGAGAACATGTTCCAGCTCCATCCATGTAAAAATGAAAGAGGAAAAGTCACCCTCTTTCTTTAAGGCTGCATAATATTCCATGGTATACATGTACCACAGTTTATTTATCCATTCGTGTATCAGAGCGCTCTTGGGCTTCTACCATGACTTTGCAATTATGAATTGGGCTGGAATAAACCATCTGGTACAGATATCTTTGTTGTTCTGTGATTTTTGGTCATCTGGGTATATACCCAGTAAAGGAATTATAGGGTCAAATGGTAAGTCTATTTTTAGATCTTTGAGTATTCTCCAAACGTCTTTCCAAAATGGATGTATTAGTTTATATTCCCAACAGCAATGTAGAAGAGTTCCCTTTTCTTCACATCCGCGCTGGACTTTCTTAATCAATAGCTCTTACTTTGTCAACAATTTTGCATTTGAGTGTGTTAAATAACAGTTTTACCCTTATTTTGTATTATCTTCAATGGAGGTGTTCTGTCATTTGAGAATGGATCTGATCTCTATTCTGTCCTATTTTGGATGTTATGTGTTTCATGAATTTATTTCCAAACACTTTTATCTATCTTAATTACAGTGAGTTACAAAGTTTAATTTAATTGCATATATACTTGATAACCCTGTCTAAAATGTTTCTAATTATTATCTTAGTAGATTCATTAACCCAAGCACAGTTTCCAAGCATAAAGGGAAACTTCAGAATTTCATATTTTTAAATCCCAGCAGATGGCAGTACAATGCTTGCTTTAAGATTAACAAAGAAAAAATTGTTATTGATTTAAAATTTTCAATACTTTAAACTATCATTCTTATACTAGTCAGAGACAAAAATATTCTGAACTTCCATATTTATCTGATAAATAAAAGAATTTTTTAATTTTGTGGGCATATAAGAATATGTTTTATTTTTATTATGATACTTAAAATTTCCAAGTTAATTTGTTGAAGTAGAATGTGCTTCTTGGTTCCTACTTAAGTAGACAGAAGTAAGGCAAGTGAAGGACAAAACAGACTAAGTGGTGCAAATTGATCATATCCTGATCAGGATACGGCATGGAACCATGCAGGGGTGTGCATTCTACCTCCTACAATCTCTAACCCAAGTAACAAAGAGTCATTAAATGGAAACAGCCATTTGGTTTCTTCTCTGCTTAATGTTGCAACACACCAAAAGTTTCAAATGTTTTGTCTTTCTTACTTTGAAAATGGATTTTGTTGATGAATTTTACTCTTTGAAATGAAAACCTTGACTTATGCCACTACACTTTCAAATAATAAGTTTATGAACAAATGAAGTGACTACTTGATGCTGCAGATAATGCAACAAATTTTCCATAGAATTGCCCCACATAACATACCACCACCAGGAGATATAAATACAAAGGATTAAATATACAAACTATGATGTTAATTACCAGAGTTAAAGTCAACCAATAAATATTCACATCTAACATCAATGAAAAAAACGTTTCAAAATTTAAAATTCTGAATTTTATGAATGATCAATCCATCAAATGAAATAAATACTTATGTTAGGAATTCAAGTATGTATTTGAAAGTACCTTAACACAAAAGAATACATAGTAAATGTCCAAATATTGTTCATCTCTCACCAGTGGAAATTAAATAATTTTGATTTCTTTTTAAGGAAATGTTTCAATGGAGTGCCTTCCTGGGTCAAGGCCTTGTGCTGATGCTCTAAAGTGTATAACTGTTGACTTATTTTGTGATGGAGAATTGAACTGTCCAGATGGTTCTGATGAAGACAATGAAATCTGTGGTAAGTTCATTCCCTACCTGTCTCCCCACCATCTTTTTCATGCTCCCTCACAGTACATGCACACACACACACACACACACACACACACACACACACAAAAACAATACCTTCAGATACCTAAAACTGCTAAGAATTAGCTAGTCCAATAGTCATTTTCTAAAAATATTTTAAATTGCATAAATATTTTGCTAAACTTTACATGTAACATTATACATGTTCATTAAACAGAATTCCATTTGTTGACTATGGAAAGGAAACCGTGCTTAGCAATATCTTTTATGACTGTGAGGGGAGAGGGGCAATATTTTTCATCCCTTATTTATATTAAAGTACACCGAACGATTACCAATTTGACTTCTTACATACACATTCTCACTTCTTCCTAATGATTTATCATATTTTTTCACTATCATATCAGTCCTTTTTTGTGTGTGCCATTTCCACACCATCGAACTCAATGAACAAGCACCATTTTTAAATTGTATTGCTGTTATTCACCTTGTTTAGTTCTGTGAATACTGGAAATTAGTTACCAATAGGAACTCAAATTCTCATGAGTAAAACATCTGTGTTTGATCTGTATATTTGGACATCTGTGTTGAGGATTCATAATTATCTTATTTGCCTTCATTTTATTATTTGACACTTAAGTAGGACTTAATATACACCAAGCATGGTTTTAAATGGTTTAAACATGTTTACCCTTTGGCTTCTTTTTGTGTTGGGTTCCATTAAGAAAATTTTACTAGAAAGTAGCATCTAAATGTGTAATTTATTGTTGTGTGTGACAGAACTAAAATTACCACACAGAACTACAGAGGGCAACTGAGAGTCTAAAATATTAAATGGAAATTACAGAAACAAATAATCCATAACTATTAAATTGTACCTTGTTCTTTTATTGTTATATTTGTTCTATTTTATTAATAGTTGTTACTAATTTCTTCCTGCACCTAATTTGTAAATTAAATATTATTACAGGTGCAATACTGTTCTTGCTTTCAGGAATCCAGTTGAGGGTCTGGGTACATAACCTCTGTTGATATGGGAGGACGACTAGTGAATTTGGATAAGCTTACCCTATAGCTTAGTTTTAAAAAGTTAAACAAAAATAAACAATTAAACAGAAATAATGAATTGCACATATTTTGATATGTTTAATAATCAGTTTTGACTCCGTGCAATTAGTTCCTGAATTGTATGAAAGATGAGTTCCTATTTGCTGCCCTTTGCCTTTCAATTATTTATTATACTTTTCTCATCTCGCCTGATATTAATTAAGGGTGAATGTTCCAATAAGGACCAAAGTTTAAAATTTACCTATCCACTTGGTATATGCTTTAGAAGGCAGGCAGTGTGTCTGTTTCCCAGGAGCAACTCCACCAAAGGCCACTGTGTTACAGACACTTCCACTGAGCAATCCCACTTCAAATGTTCTTGGATAAAATTCAAACCTTTAAATTTTAACTACACACTTTGAAGTGCACTCAGAGCATATTGGAAGAAAGTGCAGGCTAAAGAATATTTTTTAATCTATTTTATATAACGAAGTTACTCAAAGAAGAAGAAAGCAACCTTCGTTTTTTGCTGCAGTGTTCAGGCATTTCACACAACCTTTTCAGGAAGAAAATGATACAAGTCTGCCATCGTGAGGTGGCAAAGGTGAAGCCGATTTCTATTTTAAAAATAATAGTGTCCCTCAAGTTAGGCACATAACTTTAAGCCTATATAACGATGATCAATACCCTTAAATAGGGAAAATGGTATTACTAATTAATTACTAATAGATAAATAATCAGATCATGTATCATACCCCTTATCTGCTCCCTACCCTCATGAAATTTATAATTTTCATGAGAAATTAATATATGTGTACTATCTATCAAAAACAACCATAAGTGTATCACAGAAGTGTGGAAATTTGTGCCAAAATAGGGTTTAAGGCCATGAGTTAGTTTTCTAAGCACTATAAACTCATGAGATGAACCTCAGTATTAGAAATTAATTAATTATCTAAATTACCTTAAAAACACAATCAAACTGCATTATTATGTTTCACTATCAGTATGATTTTGTTTTTATTGAAACTTAGTAGCAACTGAACTTCCATGTCATTATAATCTTAAGCAAATTTTCCATTTTCTTGACTTTTAATTGTAGTTTACAGTTAGTAGTATGCCAGTTTTGGTAAGTAATTTTAATCACTTTCAAATAAGGGAAAGGAAGAATCAGGCAATTACTCTATTTTTACTCAGGGAGAATTCAAGAATATAAGTTTTCTTGTCCATTTAATAAGTGACCCCAAATCCTACTGGACTTCAGTAGAAACTCAAACTTTCAGTGATTTCCACCTGAGAGTCCTTTTCCATCAATCTACATTCACAGAAAAATTCCTAAAATTTAATTAGGAGGATTTTCTCTAATAAATTAACCTTTGCTCTCGCTCTTTTTTTTTTTGCTCCAGGTTTGAGCTCTAATTCTAGTTGTGTTATTTATAGAATCACATTAATGTGACTTATGCAGCTTCCTCTTTTGGTCTTTAGTTATTTAGGTTTACACAACTTACAGCTGACTATAGCTGAACCGAGATTTCTGTAAATTGTTTTTCTCTTCTGATTAGAATTGCATCAGCCCCATGGAACATATTATTCCCAGTAAAGTATCTCAAGAATAGAAAAAAGTATCCAATGTACTCAATACTATTATGAAACTGATATATAATCACTTACACATTCATACAAATGACAAAACACAAATATAGTCCTGAAAGAAGGAGAGGAGGGAAGGGAGAAGGGAGAGAGAAGGGAGGGGAGAAGAGGATGAGTGGAGGGAGGGTATTTGGTGGGATCTCACCTAATGTACACAATGCAAGGTTACATTCAATACAACTAAGAGTATATTATAAATGTCTTACCACAAAAAAATAAATAAATGAGGTGATGGTTTTGTTAATCAGCTTGATTTAATCATTCCACATTGTATATCAAATCATCACATTGTACCCCATTCATTTACAGTTATGATTTAATGAAAACTAAATTTAAAAAGAGAAAAAAAAAAAAGAATTGCATCAGCAAGAAAGTTCACTTTTTATCTGACCTCTGAGAAGGAAAGACGCTGAC
Organism: Arctocebus calabarensis; assembly: GCA_963573935.1. NCBI lineage: Eukaryota > Metazoa > Chordata > Mammalia > Primates > Lorisidae > Arctocebus > Arctocebus calabarensis. The sequence goes on along the minus strand of CAUYON010016021.1, from coordinate 522 downwards.
TCACAGCCCTTAGGCCAATCCTCAGGATTTTTTGGAATTTGGCAAATGTCCTCATAGTTTTCATGCCTCATACACATGTGCATAATAGACCTGGGTGGAGATCATGTTTGATTTATATATCCTTGATAATGCCCTCGACAAAACAAAATTACTAAATATTGAGCCAGCAGAGGGAGCTCTCAGCGGTTCCTAAGGAGTGCACACCTTGATGAATCCGTGCAGTTACAGGCAACGTCTCTCACAGTGTCCTAGAATATCTGATTACTTCACAGGCTCTTTTATCACCCCCTCAAAATGTTTTTTTCTAATGCTGCACTAGAAACAACTGTGCAGTCTAAGACGTCACCATCCTAAGCATCCAGCAATCCTGTTCATCTATAGTTGTTTTTTTTTATATAATTTTATTGAATCATAATTCTGTACATTGGTGCAATCATAGGGCACGATTCATATACATTCAGAAATGTTTTGATCGTACTGTTACAGATAGCCTTCATGGCATTTTCTTGATCACTATATAAA
>CAUYON010016019.1:0-26913 GCA_963573935.1 Arctocebus calabarensis | reverse complement strand
ACCATTCCCAGGCGTCTGGCTGTCTGGGAGTCCTCCCTGCATTCCCCGGTTCTGCCCCATTCCCAGTCGTCTGGCTGTCTGGGAGTCCTCCCTGCCTTCCCCGGGTCTGCTCCATTCCCAGGCGTCTGGCTGTCTGGGAGTCCTCCCTGCAGTCCCCGGGTCTGCGCCATTCCCAGGCGTCTGGCTGTCTGGGAGTCCTGACAGCACTCCCCGGATCTGCTCCATTCCCAGGCGTCTGGCTGTCTGGGAGTCCTCCCTGCATTCCCCTGGTCTGCACCATTTCCAGACGTCTGACTGTCTGGGAGTCCTACCTGCATTCCCCGGGTCTGCGCCATTCCCACGTGTCTGGCTGTCTGGGAGTCCTCCCTGCATTCCCCGGGTCTGCACCATTCCCAGGCGTCTGGCTGTCTCGGAGTCCTCCCTGCATTCCCCAGATCTGCACCATTCCCAGGCGTCTGGCTGTCTGGGAGTCCTCCCTACAATCCCCGGGTCTGCGCCATTCCCAGGCGTCTAGCTGTCTGGGAGTCCTCCCTGCATTCCCCAGGTCTGCGCCATTCCCAGGCGTCTAGCTGTCTGGGAGTCCTCCCTGCATTTCCCTGGTCTGCTCCATTCCCAGGCGTCTGCTGTCTGGGAGTCCTCCCTGTGGCTTCCACGACCTTGCAGGTCACAGGGCTTCAGTGAAGCCACCTGGGGCCTTGGGAGCAGAAAATAACTTGCGTTTGAACTTTAATTTTCCACTTTTTCCCTCCTGGAATATCTTTTCATCTTCATTGTTAGTCCTTATCCTCCTTGGAAGACCTTTAATTTCCCTTTTCTGCTGATGTTAACTTTATTCATAGTTATGTAATTGACTGGAGGTATATATCACTGGGAGCTGTGCTAAGTGCTAGGGATATGGCTAGAAATACAGAAAGGATCTCTGGATAAATAACTTCGAGGACAGAAATAATGGAGCATTGTGGTAGTCCCCCTTGATCTTTGTAGTTTTGCTTTCTAAAGTTTATTCCTTGTGATCAACTGCAGTATGAAAATAGAAACTTCCAGAAATGAACAATTGATAATTTTAAATTATGCAGCATAATGACTCACAGGATGAAATCTCACCAATCATCCTTTTGCTCGGCACATCCATGCTGCAGAAACCTGTTAGTCACTTAGCAGCCATCCTGGTTATCAGACCGACAGTTGTGGTATTACAGGTGTTGTATTCTAGTAACTGTTACTTTATTTAGTAATCTTAAAATGCAAGAGTAGTGGTGCTGGCAATTTGGACATGCCAAAGAGAAGCAGGCAAGGATTTCCTTTAAGGGAAAAGGTAAAGGTTCTCACTTTAATAAGGAAATTTTAAAAAGTTGTATTCAAAAATTGCTAAGATCTATACAGTAAGAATAAATCTTTCATCTGTGAAATTGTGAAGAATGAAAGTTTGTGCAAATTTTGCTGTCACACTTCAAACTGCAAAAGTTACAGCCACAGTGCGTGTAACGTTCTTAGTCAAGATGAAGAACTTGTGAACTTGTGGGTGGAAGACATGAAGAGAAGCGTGTTCCGATGGGAATTGGGCAGGGCCAGGCATCCACTAGGGGCCTTAGAGTATCCCAGAAGGAAAGAAAGGGGGTACTATACCTAGTTTACAGTGCGATAAGAGCCATGGTGAAAGGGAAAGTTTAGAGTTATTAAGGGACATCTCAGAGCACACAGAAGGGGACTCAATCCAGACTGGATTCAAGAATTTCTGCATGTGAGTTAGGGCAGGCAAAGGTGAGGTGAAGGAGCTTTGGAGTTGTGTACACATACATATATTTTAGAAAACATCCTGGAAATTTTCCAGGCATGCACAAAGGCCCAGAGGAAGAGCGAAAATGCACATGTGAGGATACTTTATTAGTGTTGCATCTGACTCACTATTACCGAATAATAAGGTAATTTAAGCTTTTAAATTCATTGTTACTTTTATGCATTTACAAAAACTTTTGACATTTCTGGTGGTGTCTATATTCTTACTTTTTTTTTCTTGGCTTAAGAAGAGTTCTTTATTTTACTTTCATGGTAACTTCCTACCTGCCATAATTTTGGCTCATAGATAATAAGTGCTTTATAACTGTTATTGACTACACTGCGTGCCTGAGGCAGGTGTGTGAATATGTTTCCAAGTTTGCCGTAATGAGTGAGGATGGATATCTGTGTTGTTCCTCCAACAGGGAAGTCAGAATGTGGTGATTACAGTGTTTTATTGGCAAACATTCAATTTTGTCTTGCTTCTGATAAACATGTAGCGTGATACAGATGTTACAGTGTGTAATCGCACCAGGTGAAGAGCTACTTTACTCCGAGACAAACCACAGCCTGGATTTTAAGTCCGAGGCTTCTGGCATCATGATAATAGGATGGGCCCTTGAAAGGCCCAGCTCCCTCATATTATAGATAAGGAAACTGAGACCCAAGGAGGTGATAAATGAAAGATACGATTCTGAATTGTGATGAGGATTTGTTAATGCGATATTTGGCTTCGTTTCCAATACTTTTAGGAATACCTATTATAGCTATTTGACATTTCTGTTCTTTACATAATTTATGTAAGCAATTTTGCATTAATAAACCAGCAAACATGGTATGTAGATTATTTTCAAATTAAAAATACAGAACTATCAGGGAAACAATTAAAGCTTTTTTTTTTTTTTTTTTACACTAGTCTGATTAAAGCCAAGCGTTAAGGAATTCTAGAGGGCAAAAATGGAGATTATTTTTTATTCTAGGTACCTCATGGGAGAAAAGCTTAAATTAATTACTTTAATTTTATGATCTCTTTCCTTTCTCACTTGCAAATGAACATTTAAAGATAAATCTCCAATTTGTAGCTCATCTCTGCTACAGACTATTTTTGTTGGAGGCACAATAGTTAATCTAAGTTAAAACCATGTTCCTGTTTTTAGGGACATGGAATGCAAATCTCTGTATCTCCGTGTTCTCGTGGTACAACGAGGACCTTGGGGCTCTGTGGTGCTGGACGCAACAGCTTCTTCAGGGTTCTTTAAATCAGCACAACTGATGTCAGAACATGGTCCGTGACATCAGGACTCAGTTCAGCATTTTTTTCTACTCTTCAGAAGAATGAGAGGAGAGAGAGAAGGAAGAAAAGGAGGAAGAGGGAAAGGAAAAAGTATTTGTTGTATGGTTTTTCTTCTCTCACTCTCCATGCTTGGCACAGTCATACTTTATAGTTTTCAATTTTCATACTAACTTTCTCAAATAGAAATTATTAACATTCTTTTTTACAGGTGAGGAAACTGAGTCTCAAAGAAGTTCTATTTTTTTGTTTATAGTCCACAACAGGCATTAGAGATACTCCAAATCTGTCTTTATACTCTGCACAAAAACTGACTCCCAGGGGGTTCCTTATTTCCCTATGTTTTTAAGAAATGGATGTTGCTTAACTTATTTTAAATTTTCGTTTAGTTCTCTAGGGGAAGCAGATTGGAAATACTAAAAAAGAAAGAAACAGAACTGGCTCTGAACCATGGTGTGTTGATAGTATCAACACTCTTTCAGGGGAAAGTGGAAATACATTTCTGGACTAAAGGGAAAGTAGGAATTTACAAGTTAATTTCAAAACTGAAACACAGCCATGTTTTGCGAAGCACATTGGATCAAAGGATGTGATCTCACTTCGTAGTAAAACAGGTCCTGCAAGCCAGGTAACTCAGGAAGCAGAGTGGTAATTATTCACAGAAGCAAGCAGGCAGTATTCTGTTACACTGCCACAGTGGGAAGTCAGAAGGTCACAGAGCTAGCCGGGTAACTGACACAACTGGAAATTGCTTGGCCCCCTTTAAAAAGAGATAATAAGATGGGAGAGAATGAAGCAACTTTACCTAACACGTCTTTGCAAGGTAAGTGCCAAACAGCTTTTGAAATGTTCACAGTCAGAAATTTAAACAGAGCTGATTACCAGCAGGTGTATGTGTACACACACCTGTTTGCCCCTGGATAGCCCGGTCTTGTTCCTTGGGGGTGGGAAAAGAGATAGAGGTTGCTGTTTATTTAGAAGAAGCTGTTGCCTCTGTGCTGTCCAACAACTCAACCAACAAAGACTCACAAATTTGGCAGAAGGTAGAAGGAAGGCTTATCCTTAATCCCCCAGTGCAATGCTTGGGGATTGGTGCAACGAACTTCAAACACACTTTCAGGTCGGATCTTTCCAAAAAATAGACAGAATATTGATTTTCATCTCTATTTATGGAATTTTTATTTGTAGGCAGGTTTTGCCATCTCTGGGGTTTACCTGCTAAGTGTTCTTGTAATTGACGCAGCCACTTTTTAAAGGTAGAATTCAGGGGCTCAGATGAAAACATGTCAGTTGGAGAGCGCCAGTTTTACTGGTCTTACCTAACCGGACACCTTTGTCCTTTGAAGGGATTGGCTGTGTTGACATTGGCTTGAGGAGGCATCCATGCTTAAGCTTGGCGGTGTTAACGTTGGCTTGAGTAGACATCCATGGTTAAGCTTATTAATAAAAACAAATACAGGGTGGTTCACACATTTCACATTTTTGAGTGATAAATGTTCTTTCCATAAAGAAAAACATAGAAATTGAGCCTAATGCATATTTGTTGCAGTGATTTCTAGTTGTCCATTCTCTTGTGAATTATTTACTGCCTCTATAAGTGAGGTTTTGATTCAGGCATATTTTTAAAAAGCCATCTGATAATTTCACGTTTGTTTGTTTGATTATGTACTTGTGATGTTACGAACAATATGCCGTCAGGAAAATTCCTAAACCACCTAGTTTTCCATTAAATGCACATAATGAAACACACAACTCCACCTATGGAGTAGAATGCATGTGGAGTAATGTCCAGAGATCATGGACCTGCCAGTCAGGTTTCTTTATTTGGTTTCTTTATTTTTTGTCTATTTAACCTGCTAAAGAATCCCACAATCTTCTTTTCTAATCTCTGTCTCCTAAAGAATTTTGACATACTGTTTAAAATGCTATTATAAAGCATTATTAATTTAAGAGATTAATTTAAAAAGTCTTTTAATTCCATTGAAGTAAAAAAGTAAAAGCCTCATTTAGCCTGGTTCTATGACAATAATTTATTTGTATATGTCTTGTGGACAAAATGATACATGATAATATAAACCTTAATTGTTGCTAGTATTTTTCCTTGGAAATATATATGGGAAGCATCTAGGTAGTTAGAGTAGCTCATGTAATAATAATTTTTTACAAAATGTATATCCCTGGAAACCACCTGACTATCCTATTCTAGACTGTGTTGGTGTATTACCTGTGGAATAATCCCCACATGAACTCCCTGTTAACATCAGAAAAACACATACAACTTTAAAACAAGTTCTGTAATAAATGGTTTGATTGTTATGATTTAAGGCAAAGAACAATGTGCCTAGATTTGTAAACCGTTTATATCTGGGGAACACTTGTGAGACCAGTTCTATCCTAGGATACTTTCCTTTGTGTACACTGGGAAAACTTTTTAATAGAAAATATTTTCTTTTCTGATTTTATTGGAGTTGAAATGTACCTTGGTAATTCTACATAAATTTCAGGTCTGTCTTCTTGGAATATTGAAATGCATCTATTCCAGTGGTATTTGCATTAAGATTATTAAGGGCACCTATTAATCAGGTGTGAAATGAAAGTATTTCAGGCGTTGGTTTTAAATTATTTCTAATGTGGGGATAATTTACAACTTTATTTGTATGCATGAAGGTTAGAGGTATTCATAAATTTGTTTACTATCTTAAAAAAACAGTCAGATGTATCCCGAGTCTTCATTTATGGAATGTTGTTGTATTATTCTATACTCTGTAAAATATCTTATCCAATATCTGAAAATGAGTTCAAAATAGTCAAAGTAAATAAAAAGTTATTTTGAACTATTGTTTAGTTTTGTCTTTGACTTAAGAGCTTTTATAAAAAGACTCTAAAATTCCTTAAAATAATACTAATTATTGCCAGCTGTTCTTACAAATGGATGTTCTTTAGTAGAAATCACTATATTCAAGTACTGTGTTTTATATATTAAACATGTGGATGATTTAAGTGTTTTGGCTGGGGAGATATTTGATTATCGTATAGATTATCATTGAAACCCATCATGTACTTTGAATCATGATTTTTCTAAGGCAACATATCTATATTGTCTAAGTTTATTGGACCTTACAACTTGCAGGCAAGGCATGGACATTGTCTGAGATTATTCAGTTCACTGCTGTTTCCTGCCTGTCTTTGACCCAATTATAAAATCGAGCATATTCTACAGGAGCTGGCTGCGTGAGCCACTAGTGCAGCCCACATGTCGACATTCAGTCGACATTCAGTGTTTCCAGTGATATTGGGAACCCATTGTTTGCCTGAAGTCATTCCAAGGCTCCTTTCAGCTCAGTGTAAACTGATCTAAATTATCTTTTCTAACATAAAAAGCAATCTCTCCCTTTCACTCCCAATGCCAACGTATCCCCACAGAGAATTAAGTAAAGACATCATAATGAAGGTTTATAATTTTCTTGGAATTCATAAAATAAGTTATCCAGGGTAGGATAGAATGCTAGAATTTTTTTTCCCTAAACTTTGAAAAAGGTAGTAAAAAATCCGTATGCTATAGTATAAGAAAAAAAGGTAAGTGATTTTTAAGCATTGCTATTTGCTGAGGAAAGGAAGAATCATTTCCTTAGATGTCTGCAAACTCCCATGTGCCACCCAGTGGCACTCCGTCAGTTTGTGCAGGAGGGGAGGGACATGGCTGGGATAGTGGGAGGTGGCAGCTTCCTTCCTGACAGCAGCCACCTGGAACATGCCCGCACAGCAGTGTCCTACCCAGGCCACCGGCCACATGCAGATTTGAGTGTTCTTATCTTCAGTGTTACCTGTTTTGCTCATCTGTGGTGTCAGATATCACAAAGGGTACCCACAGAACTTGTGTGCATCAGCTTTCACTGGTGTTCATGCATTTATTTATTTCGTATTTACTTATTTAGACAAAGTCTCACGCTGTCACTCTGAATAGAGTGCCAGTGCCATGGCCTCATTGCTCACAAAAACCTCAAACTCCGGTCTCAGTCTCCTGAGTAGCTGGGACTACAGGTGCCCACCACACCTGGCTAATTTTTCTCTTTTTAGTAGAGAGGGAGTCTCACTCTTGCTCAGGCTGGTGTTGAACTTCTGAGCTCAAGGGCTCCTCCTGCCTCAGCCTCACAGAGTGCTGGGATTACAGGCGTGAGCCACTGGGCCTGGCCAGCATTTGTGTATTTAATATGTGGCTCAGGACAACTCCTATCCTTCCAATATGTGCAGAAAAGAAAAAAAATTTGGTTATCCCTTCTGAGCTAATTTTCTTCAGAGTCCACCCTTGGGCATAAGGACTTCTTACCTCTTCTCTGCCAGGAAGGACACATGTTTTCTTTTTCTCCCAGATTCTTACTGGAAGGCAGAGTAGAGCCCACTCAGACGTGTAGAAGGGGAAAGAATCTACCAGCACCCCGCGGACCTCACCCCGAGTCCTTTCTACCTCAGAAGCCCAGTCCCTGTGAATTTTTAGCATTTTCTTTCTCTTCTCTTTATCCTTGGTCAGAATATGTCCAAGGCCACATTCCTTCTTTAAAAGGACCTGCTATACTGATTTATCCTTGGGATTATTTAAATAAAAGTTAATAAAGTGAGTGCGGGGCTGGAAAGACCTGAGGGAAGCTCTTTTTGAGTGGACTCAGCACACCCTCAGGCTGCCTTCTTAGCAACCTGCATGGCTTGAACCCAGCTCCCTCCCCACCTCACTGCTTCTCAGCTCCCCAACTCCAGACCATGGCTGCTGTAAGGGCTGCAAAACCTTTGTAGAGCTGGGGGTGGGGGCTCTACGTACAGAGAAATGATCTAGCCCCCAGAACGCAGGGCCTCCACATAGCCAGCAGGCAGCCCAAGCACAGAGCTCTTCAACCACTGAAACAGGATTTTGAGGACAGAGTTCCATTTTCAGGGCCCCAAATTGGTAATTGGCAAGATAATAATAATTTCAAGCTAGAAGAGAGCGTAGAATGTAGCAACTCCAATTTTTTCACTTTGTAGAATGACAGAGACCTTATGAAGATAAGAAAATTGCCTTTGGTTTCACAGAAGCAGGTGCTGGAACTCAGGTTTCAGCCTGTTACCCAGCAGCTGTAACTTCAAGGCAGAATTTGCGCGTTAATTTTTAGAGGAATTCATTTTGCTGTTTCAAAAGGGGAAATCGGTCTTATAAATTCTTTCCATATTGACGTCTGTTAGTTTCTATAGTTGAGCTTTGAAAATATCGTTTGCTATACAGCAAAGCCGCTATTGAACTGGTCCATCCTGGGTTTTCTCTGGCCTGCAGAGAATTACTTTAGCTTTTAAAAGACATTAAGTTTGTTTTCATTCCTACCAGGGGAAGTTGGCTTGAAAGTCTGTAAGCACATGCATGGAATGCTTCTCCTGATGACTCATTTTTAGAAACTCTACTAATTATATTTAAAATAAGTAACAGAAAGAATGTAGGTAAGAGGTGCCCGGGTGTCTGTGCTCCCAGCTGCAGCCCCAGGGCAGCTGTCCTGGGGAGCAGGCCTGTTCTGCCGGTTTGGTGTGCTTGTTTACTTGCTGTGCTGGGAAAAATATCTCTGCCTTCATCATTGTAAACCATTCCTGCGAGCACCTAGAAATCTTCTAAACCCCGAGCTTGTCTTTAACTTGTTTGGGTTCCACGAGGAAGACTTTCCCTAGCCCTGAGTGACAGGTTCAAAACCTTGAAGACCTGAGAATTTTGGAGTTGAAATATAGATCTTGAGCTAACTGGATATTCGGAGGTAAAATTTCTAGAAGCTTTGCTGGAAAGAGCTCATAATCTCAGAGCAAAAACAAGCACATTTGGAACAAGTAAAATTGCAGAAAATGTCCAAGCATGAAAGCCCAGGTGAGTCTGAGCTAAATAAGTGAGTCAGCAAAATGCTTGTGAAGGTTGGTGGGGACTTTGTGCTGGTACAAGACAGTATACTTGGAGCAGGCAAGTAAGACTGGGAAATGAAGTAAGACATGAGAAATAGTTAATGAAATCAACAGAACTGAGCTGAGGACACTTTTTGTCTTTCTAAATAGACATATGATTCTTTATTAGAAATAAAACGGCAAGCAATGTACTTGAATGGACTTGAGATAATAACATGGTTCTTAGTTAAAATCTGCTGCTGTAGGAAAAGCCAATTCTTAAACACTCTAAAATATAAAGTTTGTTTCTTGACTTTTAGATGATGGAAAGGCATAGTTTAATCACCTTTGGTTTAAATGATATTTTATGGCCCTGAAATTCTTTCAAAGGGAAACATTGTAAGTTTCAATTAAAGTCACTGTAAAATCCTCTTGAAGAAAAGGTGATAAATACTTCAGGGATGACTTGATTGTTTAAACAGTATTATTAATGATGCAATTAAAAATCTTTTATCTATTTAAGAGGTTGGATCTGTCTTTTAATGTCCTTTTTCTTAAAGAAACTGATGATTATATGTTTATAAACACCATATAATTATTACATTATATGCTATTCTCTGGATTTTGGAAAGAGTTTAAACAAATTTAGCTAATTGAGTAAGACAGTATGTGAACCTTCTTTGTCTCACAGTTTTGGGGGGGTGAAGGTTTTTAACCAAGCAAGTACTTGACTTATTTTTGGAAAGTATTATATGTAATACTTAAGTGAAGGAAGGACAGGTGGCCAACAAGGTTGCAAAGAAAATTTCATTAGGATGAAAACACAGAACAAGGTGTTGAGCTTCAGTGGATTCCCTGAGTTTCTCATCTGCCTTCAGGAAGAGTATGTAAATAGCTTCATTGCACAGGCCATGTTGTTGCTCTCTTGACAAATATCTCCACTGTGGAACACTTTTATTTAGAGGGCACTTTCTTTAATGCTTTTAGTAATTTGTATCAAATCTGCCAGGCCTCTTTAAACCCCTGCTCAGTGTAATGCAGGCTGCATATTGTGTACTAAAAACAAATGAATGGACTTAGAGAATAGGTATAAAATTCTGTCTACTGACAAAAGTCAAAAAGAGAAATACTTTGACAAGTTAACTGCTAAGGTAATGCAATTCATATTGAAGATGTCAGCGGTGTGCTCCTACGCCTGTTAAACAATACAATCAGCTTGGTTGTGTGACTTGGGATCTTGGTGGATGATTCATTTTGATAACTAATTAAACTCTTGAAGTCCATTCTCTCTTTGTGGTTCCTGTTCTCAAAAGTGAGTTCTTTGAAAACAAGGCATGAGAAGCAGAGAGACCAGAAAGATTACGGTGCTTTATCTTCCTCCTTGTTTATAGACCTTTAATACAATCACGGACAAGTTTATTTGCCATTAAACTATTGGTAAATCTTGAGAACTTCTTCATCGCATCCACATCTCTTGGTGGCAGGTTTCAGGATGAAGAAATGCACTTTACCGTAAAAGGTGGAAGCTGCTTCCACTCTTGCTGATTCCTGATGTTGTTATAACCACAAACAGGTATCTAAAAAGTGATAGAGGATTTCACGTATTTATAGGGAGCTGAATTCATAGAGGATATATGATTTGAGCTGACTCAGGCAGTTTTGATAAATTAGAATAAGTGGCCAAAAGGAAGAAAGACTTTCCTGACTAAAAGAACAGCAGAGATAAGGCATAAAAGTTTTATGTTTTGAGGTATTTATTTGCTTTATTTCCTCTCTCATTGAAAACAATGACAATTAAAACCAAAAAATCTACTTTCCAATAAGCTACCAATAAATGAACGTGAAAGAAAATAAGATTAAAATATATAACAGTTAAAATTTGTTCACAAAATTTATGCCCGAATGTTCTGAATGTTTTCTTCAATGTTTCTAGTAGCCAAAGGAAAGTAAGAAAGTATTTCAAGATTGATGGTGTTCAAATTGTATAGAAATGTGCCAGTCATTCAAAAGACTCATAGCTTTCTTGATTAAATGTGGTGATAGAAATCAGAATTATTCCTATAGATGGCAGGAGACAGGCCTAACTTTAAGAGAGGTTTTTTAATTTAGATAACACTGAGAAATAAAGTTCAATGAGTAATACAGACAAAAAAAAATAGTATTATATTTAACTTGTCTCAGTATCTTGACAGGAATGCTTTTCTTTCTGTCTTTAGAGCCAGGGTCTTGTTCTGTCACCCAGGCAGGGATGCAGGGGTGACATCCTAACTCATTTCATCCTCAAACTAATGGGCTCAAAGGATCGCTCCGTCGCGGCCTCCGCATGTACCTAGACAAGCATACTCAAGTGTCTCTTCTAGAGTTCCTTTTGCATTTTATTTGTTTCGTGCATTCATTTTGGTTAAAAAAGGGTTTAGTATAGTCACTGTGGCAGTTACAGGGAAGACGGATTAAAGAGTCAGAATAAAGAAGAACACATTGGCACTGGTGATAAAGATTTTAATCTGTGACCTTCAGATGCAATGATGGAATGATACTGCCTAAAAGTTTTTATTTTTTATGTAGGTAAATAGGAATTTACAAAAAAAAAAAAAGAAAATATAGTAAGAAAACATTTGGGTCTTCATTCCTGAGTTTGATTTCTCATCTCTTTTAGATTTGTATTTTATATTCTTTCCAGTTTACCATTTGACCAATATAAATTTCTTTTGAGTGTCATTGTTTTTTCTATATTAGAAATCTCACACTATTGTCTAGATTTCTATGAGTTATTAATTACTAAATTATATTTATCAAAATACTGTTACATATAAATCACAAAATACATGACTTAGTTACATAATCTGCAATAACTTTGGTATGTGTATAATAGGATGTTCTGGAAAAACAGTTTTCATAGGAAATTGGCATTTACGGAAACTGATGAGTTAACTAATGGTATATCTTCATAATCACATAGATAACAGAGGGAAGCACTAATAACTTCAGTACTCGTTGAAGGGAGAAATTTACTGTGATTTAAATCTCACGATAGTCCTGCCTCTCTCTTGCTCTCACACACAAGCCACGCTGATCGCCAGAGAAGTCCTCTGCTGCTGTTGTGCCTCCGGTGCTGTCCCTGTTGTCATTCATTGTTCAGATCAAAGGTCATGTCTGTGATACCTCTTCCAGCCTCCCAAACGCAGAAGCCAGTTTCTGTCTTAACCTATGATGTTCATTCTTTTTTTTGTAGAGACAGAGTCTCACTCGATCGCCCTTGGTAGAGTGCCGTGGCGTCACAGCTCACAGCAACCTCCAACTCCTGGGCTTAGGTGATTCTCTTGCCTCAGCCTCCTGAGTAGCTGGGACTACAGGCACCTGCCACAATGGCAGCTATTTTTTTTTGTTGTTGTTGTTGCAGTTCGGCCAGGCTGGGGTTGACCTCGCCCCCCTCCGTATATGGGGCCAGCACCCTACTCACTGAGCCAGAGGGGCTGCCCGATGTTCATTCTTTTAATATGTCACCATAAGCCATTTTCTTTTTGTTCGTTTATTGCATATTATCTCTGCAATAAAATGTTCTCTTTCTGAGATGAAAGATCATAGCTGGCTTGTTTATTGCTGTATTTCTGCTGTCTGGATCCATAGCTAACATAATCACTGCTATTTTTAACATGTGTAATTTTAATATGCTCAGAGAAAAACAGCCATAAAATGTACAGTGTTATTCCTAGTGCCTATGCAATTTATATTTGTTCTAACATGAAGATTAGTTGAGCATAAACCAGCAGCAGTTAGCAGATCAATATGAAACAAAACAAAAACCTTAATTAAAAAAGAAAACTTTGGCAGATAAAAATTATCTTAATATTAAAACAATTGTTTTTCTAGAAGACTAATAGCTGACATACAGTCTCTTTATTCCCAGAGATTGGAAGCAATACGTTTTTATTCAAAATTAATTTATTCCTCCTCATTGCCCTTAGTGCTGTGTGGCAGTGATTCTGACTGGGGTTACCTAGATGAGCTCTCAGAGAATCTAAGTACGAAAAGACACGGGTGCTACTGAAAGTGAAAGCAGTAGAGTTTAAGGAGGTAAACTCAGGCAAGAATCAGAGGGGTGGTCCTTGCTGGAAGGCTAATTTGACAAATTTCAAATGTGATGTTAAGGTAATAGCTGGATGCACATCTAATATAACCATGGGGATAAATTGTGAAAAGACATTATGTTGGAAGAAGAAGAAATGTGATGCTTTTGTCTTTAGAGATATTGTATGTGAAATAATGGAGAGTTGCCTAAAGACTAAGTCTTCATTTATTATAATTTATTTTACTTATTGTTTTGTTTCAGACATGGAAGACATGGCCCCTGCCTTTCAGGTAGTCTTGGTTCCCTAGGAGATACAGTCATATGATGATTTGTATTTGTGTATATTGAGCATATACACCTTGGTGATTGTGAAGAGTAAAAAAATCATACATGTCGAAAACTTAGAGTAGTCTGTGGCAGTTTATACTTAATAAGTGTTGTCCTCCATTGCCATGAGCACCATTGTCATCATTTTTATTTTTACTTTTATTCCCATCATTATCCAACATCTCATACTGATGAAGAACTAAATTCTTGTGATTATGGTGGAATTAGAAGAAAAATAAATTTGAGAAACATTTGAAGTTAAGTTGGTGTTTGCTTTGTTGAGTGAGAGCAGGGAAAGAGCCCTGAAAACTCATAGATTTCTTGCTTGAATGACAGAATAATATTCTTCACTGATTTAGCGAACATAGCATGGGGAACAGTTTGGGAGAGGAAATAGAATGAGACTTTCCTAAAAATTAGTTTGAACTATAATAATGAATTTTGACAAAAAATATACAGGACGTAAATTATAAAAATTAGGCTAGACCTTAGGATTGACAACAAGATTTTTAAAGCTTTGGAAGTTGAGACCTAAGTGATGGATTCAAGTGTGGATGGGGTAGATCATGCAGAGCTGGATGCCAGTGTTGATGGGTGAGGTCACACAGAGGTGGATTCCAGTGTGGATGGGTGAGGTCACACAGAGGTGGATCCAGTGTGGATGGGTGAGATCACGCAGAGTTGGATCTTGTGTGGATGGGTGAGATTACGCAGAGGTGGATTCCAGTGTGGATGGGTGAGATCATGCAGGGGTGGATTCCAGTGTGGATGGGTGAGATCACACAGAGGTGGATTCCAGTATGGATGGGTGAGATCACGCAGAGTTGGATCCAGTGTGGATGGGTGAGATCACGCAGAGTTGGATCCAGTATGGATGGGTGAGATCATGCAGGGGTGGATTCCAGTGGGTGATGGTGAAGTTTGAGCAAAAATGAAAGAAATTGACATCAGTTCTTGGGGAGAACAAGGACACAAGTGACAGAATTTGTGGTGAATGCCTGGTAGGAATTTCTATAAGAATGCAGTAAAAAATGTCAAATGTTCGAGCAGTTCAGTAGCTAGGATTCAGTGACTCAACCCTCATCTGAATGAGAAATGTGGAAAAACACAATATGAGGATGTTCAGATGTAAAAAGAAAGAAGACTCAATTGTAGAATAAAACTTTAAGGAGCTTAAAATCAAGTTCTGTAATAAAGCCCTGAAGACTGACTATGCAGAGGGACTGGTAGAAAGAACAGAAAAAAAAAAAAAAAAAAAAAAGAGGTAGCTACATCACACTTCTATGATTCAGTGTAATTCGACCCTTCCAGATAGAAAGTGGATCTCTGTGATGGAGAAAATGAAGGAGCTGGGGCAGCAGGGTTGTTTCTCGGCAGGATGAGGACAGGAACCAGGTGCAGCTCTGAGTGCAGATTTCTCTTTGTGAGAGGACGAATTCAAGAGTGAATATAATGACAGATTCGCTGAGTGGCAAGTTTGGGTGATTGAGCTCATGCCAAATGACCTGCATCTTGGAAGCCAGGGGTGAGTTTTCTAGCCAGGAGTTAAGGTGGAACTGTATATGGAGTGTTGAATCAGTGAAAGACAAATAAAAGCACTGGCCAGCAGCAGCTGCAGGGAGGGGGACAGGAAGGGTCAGTGCGTGGGGAAAGCACTGGAGAAGAAATGTGGCTGATTACTAAACCGGTTTGCGAGCTTGTGGGAGTGTGTGCGTATGAGTGTCTGTGGTATTGGCTGGTCTGCAAATTCAGCTGGAGATTGTTATTCTGAAATACTTAGACCATCATGTGGTAATACCTCTTATAACCTACTCCAGCTAGATATCTTCCAGCCTCTAGACTATGGCAGAGTTGGAAATGCAAAAGAAAATACATTTCACTACAAATCTATCCAGACTGAAAAAAATGGAACACCCATGTTTCACTGCCAGTGAATTTTTTATAGTAGTATTTCTCATCTATGTCATATTAGGAAATCATCCGTAAATACTGCTGACCAGGTAGCATGGTGTGGCAGACCCATGAGACTCTGAACTGATGGGGACCCATCTTCATTTGACTGTGAAAAAACTAAACTAAACTAAGTAAGGTGAGGTTCAGTGTTTATCCCTTCAGAGTGTTACACTCGGATAATTGGGTTTGTATCTTTATATTATTATTACAATCATTACTCAGATAATTGGGTTTGTATCTTTATATTATTATTACAATCATTACTTGTCGTGATTAAAAAAGAAAGATGGCCCACTATTAGGCATTACTGAGTGCTGGGAGGGGCAGAGCGGGGATCGTTTCCAAGTCTACAGTGTTACAAGAGCTACCCTAAAATACAACCGAGTGTTCAAGGAGAGCACTTCAAATATTTACCCTTTATATCCATAGGCAAAAGTGAGTGACAGTTTAGTTTTAGTACTGAAAAGAGTAATATTTAATCCACATCTATTCATAGCTTTTCCATGGAAACTAAATTTTACAAAAGTTCACATAGCTTCATGTGTGCAACGCAGGGTTTTTCGTTTTGATGCACAGTGACTGTTGCCGTCTAACTGTTGTCGCCTGACTGTTGTTGTCTGACTTGGACCTGAGTGTTGTCCTTATGTCCTCACAGTGTTTCTGTCATCCCTATCTCCTGACACTTTTATTAAGGGGGATAAAGCTCTGAAGAATTAGCTGGAAGTAAGTGGGTTCTACTGAATTCAAGAATGTGTAACCATTAACCTTCAGTTTGAAGTTTCAGGTGACCACAAAATAGTACAAAGAAACACAGATTGGCCTCTAAAGAAAACCCTTTGAGGAGGTTTTTAAACAGGTGAAGCGTTGCCGATGCAAAGGCCATTTCCCCCTCAGTGTCTCTCCCTTCACAAACTACATAGAAAAGCCATAAACCCTCTGATGTCATCCATAAACATAATAAAACATGTCACACCACATAACTTTGACTTCGTCAATAATTCTAGGCTTAGCCTTAGGGTTCGAAGAGAAAATTATTCCTGTTACATATTTTAATTATGCTATAAACTTTGGAAATAGTTATTGATCTTAAGCATCTGGCATCAGAAAGTTGTTTCTTTCTTGTTCTATAGACAGTGACAGTTTTCTTTTCAGAGGACTCTTTTGTGTGTTAAATATTAGGGAACTTAAAAATTATCTCCTCTAAACACATTTCTATTGGAAGCTAGAAACTTGGACGTGAGTGTTAGGAAATAGAATCCCTCCCTTCCCTCCCCAAAAGAAAGAAATGTATTACTTTGTTTTAAGAGAAAGATATTTTCTGGTGGAATTCTTGATGAAATTTAGTATTTTAATGTAGAAATAAGGAGACCTAAGCAGGAAATACTTTTTTCTAATCACATGCTTTACGGTTCCTCAAAGCTTATGTAGAATAGTAAGCATTTTAAAAGTTAATTATTTCACAAATTGTCATGCTTAAATCAAAATAGCATGGGGAAAAGCTTTACTCTGCTAAAATGAAGCAGAAATCTCAACATCTATAACAATCATTATGATAATGATAAGGATAGCTGTTACCTGTGAACTCTTATTAGGGAATGGGCATTATTATAAATATTTTACATCTATATGGCCCGAATTAAGAGTTGTATACACTCTTGTGTGTGTGGAAATGGCCCTTTACTTCCCCATTTTACAGAAGGGCCAGCGAGGATGAGACTTGCTTGAGCTCGTATGGAAACGAGCAGGCAGGGTCAGGTTCAGACCCAGGTCTGTGTGACTCTTGAATGATGGCCTTGAATGGATGCAGGCTTGTTTAGCTGCTGTTTTCAGCAAGTGAAGAACTCAAGTTTAGAGCATTTTTAAAGTTTAAATTCATATTTAAACTTAGGCACACTGAGTTTAATATTATATTTTTATTCATTCACCAAATATTTTTTGAAATATGATTGTATGTCAGGCACGGTGTTAGGAGATGTAGAAGCTGAACTCAGGGAGGCTGTGTCTCGGAGTTGACTGAGGGAGATGCTACACTGAAATGCCTAAAAGGAAGAGTGTTTATGTGTTTACATGTACTTCATGTAGCTCCAGACTTCTCTGGTACTCATTCTGAAACTGTATGTACCCACTTGAATTCTCCAAATCTAATTACAGATATGCAGTTTAACTCGGGTGCTGTGATGCCGCAGGCACTGAAGATGCTGTCTTGGGAGTCATTGACTTTTCTTGTCACAGGGCACCTCCTGCCTCCTCAAATTGAGAACCAATGAGGATAATTTTCCCTCATTTCTTCCCTCTCCATTTTCATCATTACCCATAATATAATTAAACCCATTGATTAAAGACTCCGTTGAGCCTTTCTTGTATAATAAGCCCTCAGAGTGGCTCTGGATGTAATGGTGCACACACATTTATGTATTTAGCTTTATGTCATTAATTAAGCTAAAACTCAACATATAATTTTTTAGAAATATGCAAGTCTATTTCTTTTTATGCAAAAGTGCATTTTTTTCCCCAATAATGTTTTAATTTGGGACATGATATCTAGCTTTCATGAAACGAGATTGGGGAAGTAATCTGGTAAATATAGATTATAGGCAGTCAATTTATAGACGTGAGGATAACAAATTTTTCCAACCCAAATTTATTTTTTGTTTTAATCTTGAACACCAAATGATAGGTACAGATTTTCTCCCATCTATGTTATAATTTTCTCCAAGGATATGTATTTAAGATTATGTGAAACAATATTTAGTGCTTTGAACATGCACTAGTCATGGGGTTTAAGCATTTTATAAAAGTTTAAATTTTTAAAAGGAGGTATGGGAAAGTATTGCTCTTGGGGCTCCTATTTAAGTTACCTCCGTTCCTTCTCACAACAACATCTAAAGATATTTCTAGCTTTTAAGTTATAATATTTGTGCAAGTCACTCTCTGGAAGCAAACAAATGGAAAGAGGGAAATTTAAGCCAAGTTCCTGTTAATTGATTCCTTCTCAAAGAATGAAAAGTTTTGCAATAAAATAAATGGAAAGGCTATTATAGGGTAAAAAACAAAACAGTTGTACAAAAACATGCTGCCATGACTTATATGTTCTGAGAATTCCAGACATTGGAATGAGGATACACGCCCAGTCCAGGGTACCGCAGCGCTGACCTCTTCCTGCTGGAATGGCGTAAACACATCTCCAGCCACTATGGCAGTAATAGGCCAATCACCTTTAAACAAAGTGGTGATGTGTGGTTTGAATTCATCTCAACACGTGGGTGACCATATAGTTAAGGCTTTGTGCCCACTCACAAGACTGCATGTGGCACAGGTTCAGGTAATAACGTCAGCCACATTTTGGATGAGCTGCTTGTGTGGAAAGCTCCACACTCTCTTCCTTAATGCTCTCCTGTTTGAGAACAGAGTCAGTGCCTCTTGATCCCATTCTCCCCTATTGATACTCAAGGTGCCACGTTAAAATACTTGCCTGGTGGACAGAGTTTATATATTTCATCAGATGTACAAAGTAATGCATAATCCTAATGCCGTTAAGATGGTTTCTAAAGTTCTTTCTGTATCTAAAATTATGTAGGCTATTTTATATCCTAATATATTCCTAAGACATACTATTTTTCTCCAGATAAATAGATATATTCTTTTCTAATAAAAAATGGATCCCTTAGTTTATGACTAAAATAACTATAATTTGCAGTATAAATATTGTTAAGGGAAAATTGGGGGGCATTTTTTTAACATTTAAAAGCAATCTCAAACTACAGTAACATATTGTGAGTGGTGAATAAGGTGGAGCTTCATTTGCCTATTTTGCATTTTATAGGGATTATTAAAACTAAATGTGAAAGTGACATCTATTTTTTAATATAGAGATAAATTCTTGGAAGAAATAAAAAATACCTTGATAGTGCTTATATTAATACTTTATAAAACTCCCTGTTACTAGTACACTTTAAAAGATAGGTAAAAAAGAAACCTTGGGTTCTGTGGGCAATATCAAAACATATATTTTGAGAATCATACAAAACCTAATATTTTAACAAGATTTATTTCCGTGATCTATATCTCATTGTAGCAGCATGATACATTTTGCAGAAAAAATACCGTGAGAATCTTGTCTCTTCATTTATTATATGTGAAAAGCTAGGGGAGAATACTTAATAGGATTTGGAATCATAAGGCTCCACTAGAGCAAAACTCTAAGAAAGGAGCAGTGAGGACACGCCGTTGGGGTTTGTCCTGGTCCCGCTGCCCTCCTCATCCGCGCATCTTCTTCCTTCCCGTGGGTCACGGCCGCCTGCTGCTTTCCCCTCGGTCCTTCTACTATATAAGTTTTTACAACACTTTGGCACAAAATAAAGCAAAAAATTCTTCACAATAAATTTTTATAAATATCTGCAATGACAGAATTTTAAACTTAGGTAAAAACTATGTTTTTGTGTGGTGTCACCTGCTTTGTGTCATTCAAAACTGTCACATAGATAACAACTGTCAATATTTAAAGTCCTAGTCCATAAGGTTTTGCTTACTCCCCCCCACCAAGTTTTACTCATTCACTGGATCATGTCCGGAATTTCACAGCCTGAGAATCTTTGTAGCTAAAACAATTTTATTGATTGTTTTTAATGATTTATTATCTTGCTCTGTTTATTGCATTTTAACCTGAAGGGAAGGTATTTTTGGACAGGAATCTTTCTTATGTGCTCTCTTAGTTAGATTGATATTCTGTAACAAAATACCATAGGTGTGTGTGGGGGGGGTTCAAACAACAAATGTTTATTTCCCACAGTCCTGGAGGCGGGAAGTTCAAGAGCAAAGTGCGGGCAGGTGCATCCTCCCCTTTCTCCGTGCGCTCACTTGGCCAGGGAGGAAGTTCTGGTGTCTCTTCTTCTGGATGGGACACTGTTCCCCTCATCAGGGCTGTACCTCCGTGGCCTCACTTACACCCAGTTACCACCAAAAAGCCCCACCCTTAAGTACTATCAATTTTGTCAGGCCAACTAAAACTGCTTAAAATCACAAAATATGGATTTTGAGGGGACACAAGCACTGCGTCCATAATGTGTGCCTCATTCTAAGAAGCTACTTAGTGGTACATTTCAGCTCCATGTCCATAGATTTTACATCTATGTAGATATTTCTTTCTCCCTTTTTTCCACTAAACTTCAGGTCTCGGTAGTTTAACACAAACAGTTTACACATAAATGTATGAAGTTGGTTAGTGGATTCTGAGATACAATTGAGTTGGCTCTTCAGTTTCTTTAATTGAGACCTTCTTTCACAAATCAGCATGTGGGTAGAGTTGAGATTTCCACTGCATGTGCTCAATTCTCAACTTTGCCAATAGAAGGCATCTAGAAAACACTTTTTATCCCCTACCCCTGAAAATTTGAACAACCCAAGAAAAATATCATTTTAGATACAGCTGTTTAGTCCCAGGACTTTCATTAACTTTCACCTTTGATTTTGAGGATACATTTGAGTTTTATTTCTATTCAGAATTTTAAATACATTTTCTTTAGCTTAAAGCACCACAACCGTTTACATCTACAGCTATTTTAAAGTGTTTCAAGAGATTTTAGCTGCATGTAAGGAAGTACTTTTGTATAATTTAAAGATGGCATGATTTTTCCTCATAGGAAAAATAGAAATTCATTATCAAAAGAAGGCAGTGAAATTCTTATAAACAGAAGTAGTCCAGTGTAAGTTGAATAAAAACCAGTTAGGGCTGATATAGAGGAGACTCATACGTAGGTGTAGTGAGATGGGACTTTTCTTTAGTGCACTTTCAAAACCAAGAATTTGCTTTTTAAATATTAGCTTTCTGTATAGACATCTGACATGCAGTAAACTTAATGACGAGCACAAAGTCATACAGTAGGCTCCTCAGATTTGATTCCTTCGTGTCTGATTTTTAAGAAGATATTAACTCTGGACCTCCTGGGATCGCATCTGGAGAGCCCCAGTGTTCTGCCAGCTTCGGAAGCAGGAGGGAAAGCAAGCCCAGCAGAGCTGGGCATTCCATGCCCAGCTTGCTCTGTAGCTGGTGATTGGAAGACACTCTGCAACAAGTGAAAAAAAAAAAGAAGAAGATATGAACTCTGAATATACAATAAACAGAGCACAATTTAACAAGATCTTTGAAAACAAGCAAATTTCACTTTGAAAAAAAAACAGTATTGTACGTGATTTAAAAAAACAAAACTGAGCATGTACTAAGTTGGAAAAGTGAGAAAATAATGAAAATAATTATTCCAAGTAATTCTTTTTCTTCTACCTTGATGGATCTACTCACCGGGGTTTGGCCAACCTGTCGAATTATCTATCGTCTTCTGAGAAAAAGAATGGCCCCACCAGTGAAAACTGCTTAAAATTGTGTGAGAGAACATATTGCTGTGAAAATTCCAGACCACTGCAGAAATCTGTGTGTTTTGGATTTGGCTTTATGAAAGTACCTTAATGGCAGGTTTTACTTCTTGGGATTAAGGATCTTAAATGACTCTCATCTAGTGTCGGTGGCTGCTGTTTAGTCCGTTGGTGGAGATGAAATGAAGTTCCAGGGCCCTGACGGTTTTGTTTCCGTGGTGGGCTCAGTGCCGTCCTGCCGTTCCTTGGCCCCTCCACACGGCAGCAAGGAAAGGCTGCTCCTGGCTTTCTTCAACCCTCCCTCCTGCTCGCCGTTAAAGACATGTCTCGTGTCTAACTCTCCCTTTCTCGGTGTCTCTCAGAAGACACGTGAGAGTGAGAACACACGGCCAGTTCACGAGGGGCTGTGTGTTCTCTGCGTGTGAGTGTGTTCGGAGAGGGCCTGAAGGGGGCTGGGAGGATGGGCCTCGTGCTTTCTTGTTGGCCTTTTGTGGTCTTCAATAAATATGTGTGTGTGTGTGTGCGTGTACACTATGCATACATGACTCTGGGTTACTATCTTTCTTTTTTCAACACTCTTAGTAAGAATATTTAGCTGAAGTTATCTTACATAGTTCTGTATGAGAAGGACCTGATAGCTTTTCCAGTATAGGAATAGACCAAATACCTTTCTTGTTTTTTTAGTTTGTATGAGCGTAGGTAGCCTCTAACAATAGAAGTAGAGCTCTCAGACTTTCAGGATGTTCTTTTCTTTATACCCTTTTATTATTTTTTAATTTTTTAATTAAATCATAGCTGTATACAACAATGCAATCATGGGGTCCCCTTGCACCTGCTCTCTGGCTGCCGGGCCGCCCGGGCTCATTCCGTAGTCCTCTTCTCTATCCTCTGCTCCTCCTTGGTGGTCTCTAAGCAGCTGTGTGCTAATGCGTCTCAGGGTTCTGTTTTCACTCCTGGCCACTTTTAGAACCCTACACTCAAATGGGCAATTACATACTCAACAACGCTACTTTGGTATTTAATAATTGTCTCAAACTGTGCTATGCTTCCAATAGTTTGTCCCAAATTTACTCTGGCCTTCTGCTGCTTAGGTGGAAATAACTCTATGTTCTACTTGGTCAGCCTAAAAAAGAAACAACCACAATGAAACAAAATCTTCTCTCTTCTTCTTAGCCTACGTTCAGTCTATTGAAAACTGCTAATATCTCTGCCTTAAGAGAAATTGTGATTTCTTTCAACTTGCACAAATACTGCCCTGGTCTCAATCTCCACGACCTCTCCTTTGCAGTGTGTGCCTGTCCTGACCCCAGTATGGCCCAGTGGCCCCTAGAATGTGGCTGCCACATTTGGCATTAGGCATTTAACCTCGCTCTTTTCTCTGTTTGGATTATTTTTTCCAAGCTGTCCTCTTGGTTTAACTACTTCACCTTTAAGTCCTTGCTTAAAGTTTACTTTCTTAATTAGAAATATTAGTTTCTTTGGGATATTATAACAAATACCTACAAGTGAGGTAGGCATTTGTTACGCAAGGGAAGTTTATGTATCTTCTCGTAGTTCTGTGTACCAGAGGTCGGAAATCACGGTGTCTATGGATGGGGTGGTCCCTTATGAAAGCTCTGAGGAGGAGTCCTTCTCCTGCCCTGTGTCCGCTCCTAGTGGCTGCTGGAGCCCTCGGCATTCCTTGGCTTCTAGCTGCCTGACTCCGGTCTCTACAGCTGTGGAGACAGAGGTGGCCTCCTTACCTGTATCTCAGCCTCTCCTCCTCCTTTGACTTGCCAGGGCGCCTGTTGGTGCATAAGAACAAAGATGACCTGCTCTCAAGATTCTTATTCACTTCAGGAAAGGCCCTGTTTTCAAATAAGGTCAACAGTCATGGTTGCAGGTGTCCATACCTTGAGAGGGGCCATCCGATCCACATCATGACGCTTACCCTGACTGTCCGTTTAAAATGGCCGTCTCTCCTCCCCACTCTGCTTTTACATTAAGTCCATGTGCCTTACTCAAAATCCTCAGCATTTGAAGCTTTTCAGTTTGGAAATGTAGAACTTTCTGTATTTCTGGAAGATTATAAGGTGCACACACATAACAGTCTCTATGCAGTGCTGGGCATCACGCTTCATATTTTCTAGGTGCTAAAAGACTCCATCTCAGTGATTTGGAATATAACTATACATTTGATTGAGCCTTTTCATTTTCCTATTTCCCCCTTTATTTAGTGGTGACTGCTGTTAGATAATGCTGACAATAGTCAGAGGCGTGGTGGAAACTTGACCCTGTCTTCCACATGTAAACCTCAGGCGGCTCCAGCCAGCGCTGAGCCACGTCTCACTGTTCCTTCCACTTTAACATCCCATTTCCACCGAGTTCTTGTCTTTGGAAAGTACTACATTTTCTCTCCCTTTCTTTTACATGTGAGCAAACAAATAAGCTCACCAACCAAATAAACAGTGCACAAATAAGCACACATTTTTGAGCTGCACTTGCCCTCCAATCATCAAGCTGTAAGTCTGCCTTAGTTGGCACCAAGATTCCCATCCTGTAGCCTATAAAGAGCTTCTGTTAGTATTTCCTCACCCGCTCTTTGCATGAGCACTCTGCAGCTTGATTCTCACTGCTGCTGGCTGCTGCCCTGATGCTGTCCTGATGCTGTCCTGGAAAAGGTCGCTAATGTTGAAAGTTTCCTTCAGATATTTTCCACTCTGGCTGAGCTAGGTTACTGCACACTAAGAGTGTCTAACATTGAGTATGATTTAGGTGCTCTCTATAAGTCTCACGATCAGCGTCATCATCACTTAGCTAAATACTGCAAAGTTGCTTCTTGACTATGATTATTGATCTATAAATTGAAAAGACTAATATTTTTATTAGAAATCCACCTTATACATTTCTCAAATACGTCCTTATCTTTCACTTTCTGAACTGAAGTTTAAAGAGCACTATGACACAGCCATGCATTGAAATATTTTTGAGCAGCACTTGCTTTACCAGGTGTGGATATAATGGTGAGGAATTCATCTCTCCTGGCATGGAGCTTGCATTTTAATGCAATGTAATGAAGGGACCCAGACAATTAACAAATAAAACTCTACCAACATGAGATTATATGAACTGGAACGGAAATAACATAGTAAGTAGGGAGGGGAAAGGGTTGGGGCTGACCTTTTCAGGGAGGGTTGCACAAGGTGGATCTCTTTGAAGACACAATATTTGACTTGGTTCCTAAATGGTGGGAAAAGTCAGCAACATGAAGATCATGGGTAAGTATCCCACACAGAGAAAACTGCAAGAAACAAGGGCCCCAAACTTTTTGAGGAAGAAAATTTCCTCAAGAATTGTCTGGAATGTTTCATTAATTTTGCATTTTTCATTGTTCTTCTGAATGTCTGTGTCTAGGTTGATTTGATTTTACTGGATGCCTTCTGAATCTCTAATCATTTCTTCATAACATTTTATCATTTATTCCTGTGAGTTCTGAGAGAACTCCTAGAGTTTGTCTTTTGATTCATTGATTTGATTTTCTGTAGTATCTAATCTGTTATTCACTGCCTCCTTTCTAGTTTTAAATTTGAAAGTCATATGCTCCCCAAGCAATTAATTATATCTCACCATGTAGTATTTCATTTCTGTTACTGCTTTCTTTAATTTCTTTGATGCAGTGTACTTTTAAATCATATTTTAACTCTAAATCAAAATTTCATTATTTTGTTCTTGTTTCTCTTTTCACATTTTACTTTATTTTATTTTTATTTCAAAAATTTAAAAGGGACAAAAGTTTAGGTTACATAAATCATTTTTGTGAAAATAAGTCCCAGCTACAGATGTGCCCATCAGCCCAATAATGTCCACAGTCCCTAATCCATCACTTTATTCTCTTCGCCTCCTCATACCCCACCTGTGGATTTCCACTGGGTGTCACTTCCCTCTGTGCATGTGGTCCTCAGCGTTAGTTCCAGTTTATATTGATTGGACACAGTGTTTGCTTTTCTGTTCTATACTTCACTTAGGAGGATAGTGGCCAGTTCCATCCAGATTGCAGCAAAAAGAATGCATCGTGGGTTAAGGCTGAGTAACGCCCCACGGTAAACATACAGCACATCTTGCTACTCCACTCATGCATTGAGAGGCCCTTGCACGGATTTCACATCTTTGTAATTATGAATTATGCTGCAAAACTATTCAGGTGCAAGTGTCTTTTTGATGAAAAGTCTTTTTTCCTTTGGGTTACCACCCAATGGTGGGATTAGTGGATCAAATGATAGGTCTACTTTTAGTACTTTGAGGAATCTCCGAACTGCTTTCCAAGGAAATTGTACTAATTTTCAGTCCCCCCAACAATGTTTAAGCATTCCTTTCTCTCTGCATCCATAACAGCATCTCCTATCTTTAGATTTTGTGGTAAGCTAACTGGGGTAAGGTGATGCCTTATTGTGTTTTTAATCTGCAGTCCCCTGATGACTAGTGACCTTTAACATTTTTTTCATGTTTATTAGCCATTCTTCTTTCTTCTTTGAAGAAGCTTCTGTCTGCGTCATTTGCCCACTTTGTGAAAGGTTTGTTTTTTCCTTGAAAATTTGCTTGAGTTTGTTGTAACTTCTAGTTATTAGCCCTTTATCAGATGTGTTACTTGCAAATATTCTCTCTCATTGTGTAGATTTTTTATTTGCCCTGCTGTTTCCTCATCTGTGCAAAAGTTTTTTAGTGTAATCAAATCCCATTTATTAATTTTTGGTTTTGCCATGATCTCTATTGGAGTTTTAGTCATAAATTCTTTGCATGGGCCAATATCTGGAAGAGTTTTTTTCTGTATTTTCCTCTAGAACTCTTACGGCTTTGTGTCTTAAGTCTTAGTCTCTTTTACATCTTGAATTAGTTTTTGTGAGTGGTGAGAGGTAGGGTCCTATTTCATTTTTCTGCATGAGGCTGTCCAGTTTTTCCAGCACCATTTATTGAATACACCTTCTTTTCCTGAGTGTATGCTGCTGTGCGCTTTGTCAGAGATCAGTTGTTTGTAGGTAGACAGTTTTATATCTGTGTTCTCGGTGCTGTTTCAAGGGTCTGTGTTTCTATTTTTGTACAGTACCATGCTGTTCTGGTATACTGTCACCTTGTGGTGTAGTTTCAAGTCCAGTGATGTGATGGACTTGATCCAGATTTGTTCTTTTCTTTTTTTAAAGACAGAGTCTCACATCTCACTCTGGTGCCCTGAGCAGAGTGCTGTGGCATCATAGCTCACAGGATACTCAAG
>CAUYON010016016.1:0-18954 GCA_963573935.1 Arctocebus calabarensis | reverse complement strand
TTCTTAGTTATTGTATGAAGACATTTGTATTCTGCATTTAGTAAGTTTCGCCTGTACCCAGAAAATTCTTATCATACTTTTTCATTCCTAGTGGCTCTCCAAACAGCAACTGACATCACTGGCCAGAAAGATTGTCAGTATCTGTTTTCCCTAAGCTTGTATTTTAAAGCTC
Organism: Arctocebus calabarensis; assembly: GCA_963573935.1. NCBI lineage: Eukaryota > Metazoa > Chordata > Mammalia > Primates > Lorisidae > Arctocebus > Arctocebus calabarensis. The sequence goes on along the minus strand of CAUYON010016016.1, from coordinate 18,782 downwards.
TCTTAAACAACAAATTCAATATAGACAAGCAAATCATGTTCTCTACCCCCAAGGAACCCACATGCTACTGAGGGAGAGGGACCCAGATACAACTAACCAAAGACAGCAAAGTAAGTACTATGCTCCTTGTAGAAACACCAAGGGGGAAGCTAGTAATTCTTCTGAAAGTTTGCCCTTGACCATTGAATATATCCCAGAGAAAAGATATCAGTGGAAAGGGGAGGGAATTAAAGAAGTAATCTCATGCAAACCTTTGAATTTAAAAAATCATACACTTGGAGTGGGAGGGACCATTTATTATGATTGTTAGAAAATCAAGAAAGATATTCAGCGCTGAAAAAAAGGAAGCCATAAATAGGACTTCCCAAAAATGGGAGCCATTTTTGTTGGAAGGTCACATGAATTAAGCTGTAATCAAATCAGGTTGTATTCAAGAAACTTCAAGTAGATATATGTTAAAATGCACATTATTTTGTAAAAGTCTACTATGTACTTAATAATTTCAAAAAAATGAAAACTATCTGTTAATAAAGTTAACTAACCTTTTAATGACTCTGTCATGTCTGCTTTTTGTTGGAAAGCATTTGAGTATTTGGTTGCAGTATGAAGGGAAGCTGTTTCAGTTGATTCCCTGCAAGGGTACCAGTCATTTGTGACCTTAAGGGCATCTTGATTTGGGTTAGGTAGGAGAATGTAGATTCACAGCGTAAGTGATAGAAGAGCAAGAAAGCATTTTTTGGATATGTTGCTGAAGACCTGGGTATTCTGATGCATTTTTCCATATTTTAATTGGATCTTTCTTAGTATCAAATAATGACTTCAAAATGTCATCTGCTGAGAGCTCAATAAATCCTATTTGTAAGTTCTTTAGGTGACTTGGTGGTATCAATTAGGTGAGGCTAAAATGTTAATGTGAGTGTGATGTTACGATTCTTAAAGTCAATGAAACTTCCATCGTATTCTCCGTAACATAGGTCTATAATAGCTGTGTATTCCTAAAATGATTTGTATATATCAACAGTGACCTTCACTAACTGGAGAAAATCTTCATTAGGAATTTCTTTTCGGTCTCTCTCTCACCTTCTTTCCTTTGTGAGAAGGACCCACTTCCATCTCTCTTTGGAAGTGCTATTAACTTCTTCTTTGTTCTTCCTAAATAAAATCCCTCTTTATTACCCTGAAAAAAAAAACAAAAGAAATTTTCTTTTGAAGAAGAGGTGTTTTGTAAAAAGATCGATAGCTTTTCTTGAAATGCTTGGATTTTTTGCCATGTATCATATATATAGATTTAGTTTTACCTTGAAAAGAAATATTCAAGTTGTTCCTATTTTATATGATATCACACAGAAATGCTACATTCCTATAGAAATCTTTCTTTTAAAAAAAATTTTAGATTAATAAGAGGGTAAAAATGATTAAGTTACCATGTCTGCTTTTGTTAGATAAGGTAAGGTCCCTGTTATAGTTGTGCCCCTCACGTTGCTGATTCTGTTCTTAGTAAAATTTAACTATTATATCTGTTTTTGCAAAGGGAAATTTTTGGCTAATATCTGTCCCTGCAATAGTCAACACACTGTAGAATGATTTGGCAAATCCATACTGAATACCTCATTGTTTAACTTTAGCATGTTCTCAATGTCACTTGAAGGCCAGGTGTGGTGGCTCACACCTGAATCCTAGCACTCTGAGGCAGAGGTGGGAAGATCCTTTGAGCTCAGGAGTTTGAGACCAGCCTGAGTTAGAAAAACTAGCCAGGCATAACAGCGCACACCTATAATCCTAGTTACTCGGAGGCTAAGGCAAGAGGATTGTGCAAGCCCAAGGGTTTGAGGTTGCTGTGAACTGTGATGCCACGGCACTGCCAAGGGTGACCAAGTGAGACTCTGTCTCAAAAAAAAGTCATTTGAAGTAGTAGCTTCATCACAGAGATTTTGCTGACGTAAGATACAATGAAAACACGTGAGAGCATCTGGATCTTCTAATACATTTTTATCTGTGCAAAAAACCCTTCATGTTTTCCTGCCATGGAAGGTGCATTGTCTATACCAGCGGTTCTCAACCTGTGGCTCACAACCCTTTTTAGGTTTATTAAAGGTTTGTGGCATTAGGAAGGTTGAGAACCACTGGTATAAGTCCACTTATTAAATTTGCCAAATTCAGTCCAAATTCATGACATTTATCTTGAATATTGTTGGAAGATATCTATACCGTGTATTCTGTTTGTAAGAAAGCCTGAAGCAAGTAACTCTTTGTAGCAAAGCAAATCTTTTGTTCTGATCTCAATGAAGTATATAACACCTGCACCAAGTCAGAATTATCAGTTGATTCATCCAAAAGCAATTAGATAGTACATATTTTCCTTTTGAAGTGTTTCATGGAGTTGTTTTGTTAAGTTGAAGACTCATTTATGCTGTGGACCAGCTATGGTTCTCCTTGAAAGAGGCAATTGTTTGTATTTTGTAATGTTATCAGAGTCTAAGCATCCTACAACTTCAACAATTCACTCTTTCACAATTTCTACATCACTGAATGGCTTCACCCTTTTCCTGAATATATAAGCTACTTTATAAATTACTCTAGTGGCATTATTTCCAAGTCTTATTTCTTCTTGAAAGAACTGTCTTTGCTTTTGCTTTTCTTTTCTTAATTCCGTGCCTCTTCCTCTAATTTAAAATATTTGTGGTCCTTCTGAGTGTTACAGTTGTCTTATTTCTGCTTTAAAGAATTGTCTTTGATAACATGCTACATTAAAAAAAGGAGTTCTCAGGGCTGCCAACCTTACAGTAAAGGTTGAGTGGCAGTATATTTCTCCTACATAGAAGAAAAGAGAAAAAAAAAAGAATTGTCTTTGCTTTTGCTTTTTATCTTTGAATTTCCGCAATACAGCCTTCCATGCCTCTCCCTCTGATTCAAAATATTTGTGATCCTTAGGAGGGTGATAATGCTGATGAGCACTTGACTTCTTTCATGTTGATACTGCAGTATCATAAAGCAAGCAATCATCTTATTTTAGCAACTAGACAATATTGCAATTCTTGATCCTTGTTAAAAGTTTGTTTTCTAACTGCAGTGATCTCTTGGTCTTCCTTGAAGTGCTGGGTTGTTCAGAAGACAGAATTAAAACATACTGTTGAGCTGTGCAACTATTCGCAAATTTTACTTCAAAGCAACACACTACATCATTGTCAACTGCTGATACCAGATTGGCAGACTCAATCCCCATAAACTCTCAGCAACCAGCCTCATGCAGTAGTGGCACCAGTCAGGTAGGGGAAGTTAGAACTAAATCATGAGCAGCTGCCAATTTAACCCTTAGGGCTTACTAATGTTCTGCTTGTGCCAGTAAACCTGGGAGGATTGTCTTCAAAACTTAATTTATTCTTTGGCATTTTAAATATGTTCATTTAAAAGAATAAAATAGGCTGGGTATGGTGGCTCACTCCTGTAATCCAGCACTCTGGGAGGCCAAGGCAGGTAGATTGCTTACCTCACAAGTTTGAGACCAACTTGAGCAAGAGGGAGACCTCATCTCTAAAAAATAGCCAGGTGTTGTGCAGGGGTGGGGGTGGGGGTGGAGGCTCCTATAGTCCCAGCTACTTGGGAGGCTGAGGCAAAAGGATCACGTGAGCCCAAGAGTTTGAGGTTGCTGTGAGCTATGATGCCATGGAACTCTACCAAGGGCCACAGAGTGAGACTCTGTCTCAAATGTAAATAAATGTGTGAATAAAAATAAAAAATTAAAAAAAAACATGAACAAAGACATATTAATAAAAGCTTTTGTTCTGTAAAATTTAGATTCCGTCAAAAGGCCACACTTACTGACCTAGCAAGGTCACATGTAGCCTAAAGGCTACAGGTTCCCTCCCCTCCGGCCTCAGGACAGGTAGAAAGGCTCATCCTCTTTTCTCCCAACTCCATTACTCCCTAAAATGTATAGAAACTATGAAAGAATATAAAATGCTTGCAATCTAGCTACTATTTGAGTACTTATTATATGCAAAACATAATATGAATTTATTTGCACATGGTGGAATCTCAATTGATTTTGTTAATAGCTCTTACCATTACATGTTATCATTTCCACTTTATTACCTAGGAAAAAATTAAGATTAGGAAATGTTAAATAAACTTCCTGAGGTTACTCAGCTCATAGATGGCATAAAAGGGGTTCCAATCCATGCTGTCTGACTTCAAAGTTCATTCAAGCTTTTAGCCACACTATCACATTATCTCCATCGTAGAAGAAATGTGCACTCAAAACATCCAGGAACCTGGACAGACCTGCTCCCTAACTTCCAGCGGGATGCACCTAGGATGGGGGCTTAGCCTGAAGGAGATCTGCCGAGATTGAGTTTAGAGCACTCTCATCTTTCTTGGCATTATTTTAATTGACAAAGGTCTCCAAATACCTGTCTTTCCTTAGAGAAAACTATAACCGTAGCAATCTCAGCCTTTGGTATCATGAACTGTGGGCATATCACTCTCCACATCTTTCAATTAGAGCTATAGTATGATCTTCTGGAAATTCACCTCATTGTCTTGTGACTACAAAATCCTAATCTATGCACATGGAAACAAGTATTCCTCATATTTACCCTTAAAATTCCATTCGTAACTTTTTTTTCCTGTTTTTAATGTTTGAACTCTATATCAAAGCAGAAAATATCCACCGTTGATAACATCAGAGTGTACTGATGGGGACATCTGAGATCGTGAATGGACAAGGGAGACTGTTAATTTTAGCTGATTGGTCCTACAAGATAAACAAAGAGGGCGGCTATGAGGTCAGACTGGGGTATTCTGTCTCCACCAGCATGTCTGTGGCCTACAGATCTCAGGAGAAAAAGTGTCTGGCAGACCCCCTAGTACTTGGTACCCAAGTACCAAGGCCCAATGAGCACTGGCTTCTGTGTATGATAGGAAATTCTGATTTCTTCCTCAAGCTATTACTTAAGGATATAACTGGATCCCAGGCAGTCACATTTATCTCAAGGAATTTTACTTTACGATTCAGTTGTGTTTCCATTTTGGTATGAACTCACCTATTTTCTACCTCATTGAATCCCATAATCAACATTCATTCCTAGGGGCAAATTATTCACAAAGCTACTTAAAAGTGTTTCTCCCTATTAATTATCCATGAAAAGATTAGTATTGAAAAAGGCAGTGGATTTCAACTCTTGACTCAAAATTTTCTGTCGCAATTTAAACTACCTAAAGTTTTAAACCATCTTTTCTAAAGTTTTCAGTTTGAAACCTTGCTTCAAGTGGGAAATGAAAAACTAAAATATCTTAGAGAGTTTCTGTGTTCACAGGCAAGTTTCAGCAAGTCTTACAGGGAGCACAGTGAAAATGATGAAGCAAAAGGGATAATCCACGAATCTTATTGTATCCAGGACACATACTATGCATATTAACCTGTAAGCAAAAGGAAATTACAACAGAAATTGACTTAAAAATTTAACACTGGGAATGTGATTTTAATATGATAAAGTTAATATATTCAATAATGGAGTGACTAGATTTTCCAACCTCCTAATTGGATTTTTGTCTTAATATAAATTGCAAAGCACTCACACTTTATTATAAATGAAATGATGCACTCATCCATATAATTATCACTTAATATTGAGCAAGCACCTCCTGGGCTTATAACTCATAAATGTGGACTTCAATTTTTGAGCCAGGTGCTTAATTTATATAACTTTATTACTCATTCATAATCTAGTAAAAATAAAGGTGGGATGCTATAATATTTTTGTCTTCTGATATATTAGGCATAGGCACTTAAAGGTGAACATTCTAACAATAGGCAACATGAGCTATGAAAAAGTTTCACTAAAGAATTAGCTTACCTGTTATTATCACTATGAGTTCTAGTGTCATAAGTGTTAAGAATAATTCTATAAAATCCTAAAATAAGTAATGATAATGTGATTTCTTTCAGAGCACTATTATCTTACGTAGCAAAATTAAGGAACATTAATTTATCATAAAATTGGAACATGTAGCCAACAATTTATCTTTACTGAACAGCATATTTTAACAAATGTGACTTCAGGAAGGAGGAAAGGCAGGAATCTATATAGCTAAGTGATTGGGAAATAAATTATATTTCTTTACAAAATATTTGAAGTGAAAAATGAAACAGTATTGTATCCTGGTTCTAATTAGCAGTTTGGAGTCAGAATAAGGAAATAGCAAACTAAACGTGGCTGTGAGTACCTGGAAGCAAAGCATATAACAGAACGCACTTCTTTTGATTTCTAGTTTCTTAGCATTCCATTAAAATAATATTCTTAGTAAACTTTGGCTTTGACATCCGCAGGGCAAATGCCTTCTGAGGCATAAGAGGTAAGATCGGAAGGCATAAAGCTAATGAGTAAATGGTCACTCTGCCCCCTACACAGGTTCTGCATCAAGTGAGAGACCCTTGGCTCTTGGGCTGCAATCACCCCAGGTCCAGGCACCCTTGGCCCATAATAAAGCAGGTGGAGATATGTGGAACAGGCAGCTGGATATGTGAACTGAGGCCCAGGACAGAGACTAGGCTGGGGATAGGAGATGTGGCGTTGGTTTTTCCCAGGGGGTAGTTGATAATGAGGTGGGTGAGATAAGCTGCAGGAGTGCAAATGTTGCATGAACAAAGTAAATGGAACTCTTGGGAACACCCAGAAACACGGAAACTGCAGGGATGAGCCCCAGAAGAAAACTCGGTGGGAAGTGCAGGACAGTTCCCTAGACATGACCTTTCACAAAATGGGAAAGAGGGATAGTTTCAAGAATGATGCGCTCATCGTAGTGTCGAATGATGCAGGCAAATGTAGTATTAAAAGGATTGTGGGTTTGTCAGGTTAGAGAGATTCATTGGCAGCCTTAGCACGTTGCATTCTGAGTGGATGGTGAGTGTGGAAATCCGAATGCTATTTTCTAAGTGAATTAGAGGTGAGGAAGTGGTAAAAAGCCAGCTTTGTCTCTGCTGGTATTGATTTCTGCTGGTATTTATTTCTACCACAGAAATGGTAGGAGGAGCAACGGACTCACTAGTGCAATAGTTTACACCATTGTCTGCATATCACCGTCACCTTGAGCAGGGTCAGTCTTAGTTTTTTACTTTTTTAAGCTAATGCCTGGGCCTCATCCCAAACAAGCTAAATCTGAAGCTCTGTGGTTGGGAATCGGCCATTGATAGTTCAAATAGCACTCCAGGTGATTTTATTGTTTAGCGAGAACTGAAGACCACTGGATTACACAGATAAGAATGTGGGTTTTGGGCTCGGCACCTGTAGCACAGTGGTTACGGCACTGGCCACATGCACTGAGGCTGGTGGGTTCGAGCCCGGCTAGGGCCAGCTAAACAACAATGACAACTGCAACCAAAACATAGCCAGGTATGGTGGCAGGCGTCTGTAGTCCCAGCAACTTGGGAGGCTGAGGCAAGAGAATTGCTTAAGCCCAAGAGTTTGAGGTTGCTGTGACCTGTGATGGCACAGCACTCAACCCAGGGCGACGTAGTGAGACTCTGTCTCAAAAAGAAAGAAGGGTTTTTGCCTTACTCCTATTGTTACTGGAGTTTTACAGATGCTTCTTGGGCATTTGGTTTCTAACGTCAACCATACAAATTTGATTCTTTCATAGAACTTTATGAGGTGTGTCAAGCCACTGCTTATTTTCAACTGAATTAAAGTCATTTGTGGTAAGGCCTTATCATTGCTACTAGGCTATAAACACTATATCCCTTGCAATTATAGACTGTTACTAGGCACTAAGAAATGCTTGCAACATGATGGCACCTGAATAGACCTTGGTATCTTGCCTGGCTTTCTACCCTTGGTTCTTGCCTTGCCTACCACTGTCGAAGAAGTATTTGCCCTGGACAAAGTTAAATAGGTAAGGAAGTATTCATTGAAGGCTATTGCACTATGGGAGAGAGGCCTCAGCTGGAACTAATTAATGCTAAAACAAGAGGCAGGAGAGTTTTTAAGTTCTGGGGTGAGGGAGTAGAAAAGTGCTGTAGGGCAATAGGAGGACTTTGATCAATGGGATGTGCTATTTTTAAGCTATTTTTTCCTGAATTTGCAAATGTTCTTCTCTGTGATTATGCCATCTGTGTTTGCTAATTGGTGTCCAAGGATGTCAGCCTCCTTCCCTGCCTCAGAGACTGAGAGCTAAGGGCACTATTTTTTCTTGATAATTACCTTTCAGTGGGATGGCTACCACGTTGTTGAGAAAGACATTTTTGGATTATGAAACTGTCAAAGGGCTATGAGAAAATGTGCATCTCAAATGGGCAGAGAATGAATTTACAACAGAAAAAATTTGTAAAGTAAATACGATAAGAAAAGAAAAATTGGGGCCCAGCATCAGGAAGAAGTCCGCCTAGTAAAGTTTAGTAAAGTTGATGGTAACATTAAGGCCCCCTTGGTTGCCATATTTGATTTTTCTTTGTTTTAATCTTTTTATCAACATCAACTTCTCTAGCCTGTCTCGATTCTCCTTTTTACTTTTCCTTCATGGTATAGTTTAAGTCAAAATTTTATTGCACTAATATATTTTTAAAGAAATCTTAAAAAATTGTATTCACTTAAAAATGCATAAATTGGAAGTTGCACACACACATGCACATATACACAAATGTTTATATTTGGAAGACTTAAAATTAATCTAACATAACCCTGTATTAAATGTTGGACTTTTGTTTACAGTGTTCTAGTTCTATTTAATTATTGTCATGGAAGAAAAAGTCTTGGATAATTCTTCCTTTCTTTGGCTATATCTTCATCCTCACAGACAACAATATGCAAATTGAATTAGTTCCTCACTCACATAAGATTTCCTGAAGTAATTGAACTCATTATTGAGAATTCATCCTCCCCCCATATCTTCTCTGTTTTAGATGTACTCTATTCCACATATGAGGCTGATTCAAGGAAACTCATTACCCTGGGTGTTTTCTTCAACATTTCTTTTTTTTTTTTTCCTTTTCATTGGTTATGGGTACATAATAGTTATATATATTTAGAATGGCACTTGGACATGAACACAAAATTTCCTAAGGTGGAAGCTGACCAGTTCAGAGTAGAGAATGATTAATTCACTCCTTCTGAACACTCTAATTCTATTGATGTAGACAGAGATCAACCCCCTTTTTGGTACCATTTTTTTCCATATACTTTCTTACTACAGTTTATAAACCTAAGTATTAAACTTTACATATATTTTATTGGATTTGGTCCATCACTATAGCTGGTCAAGACCATTTAGAATTTTGCTTATACCCTACATTTTATTAACTAATTTTCCCATACTTCTGTAATCTGCTACATTGGTAAAGGTTACTTTAATTTCATTACCTGGATCTGAGAAGAGCCCTGGATCTCGCCACCCACCAATGAGTGCTAAGTCTTAGACATGTTCATTCAACAAGTTGTAAATTTACCTCATTTTTGGTCCATCTCCATTTATCTTGCTCATATCCATACCTAATATCATTTCAAATGTGCTGATAAAGCACCAAGTAAAATATTTGTTATTTATGATTGTTTTAATAAATTTAATTTTTTAAAATGTCAAAAATATTAAGCATGTTTTTGCTATAGGGAGACACTATACAATGCTGAAGTCAGGGCTTTCAGGCTGCCCCTCACCAGGACAGTGACCATTGTATCGAATAGGTAAGTTTTATCCCTCACCTCCCTCCCAACCTTTGTCCTTCTTAGTTTCCAATGTCTTTATGTCTTTTTGTGCACGTGTGCCCATTGTTTAGCTTTCACATATTAATGAGAACATATGGTATTTGATTTTCCATTCATGAAATACTTCACTTAGGATAATGGTCTTCAGTTCCATCCAAGTTGCTGCAAAAGACATTATTTCATTCCTTTTTTATGACGTTAATAGTACTCCATGGGGGTGTGTATGTGTATACATATTTTATGTATATACATACATACATAGGTACATATATGTAAATTATATATACATATATGTCAGATTTTCTTTATCTACTCTTGAACTGATGGACACTTCAATTGATTCCATATCTTTATAACTGTGAATTGTGCTGTGATAAACATCTAAGTGCAGTTGTCTTTTTGATAAAATGATTTTTTTTTTTTTTTTTGCAGTTTTTGGCCGGGGCTGGGTTTGAACCCTCCACCTGTGGCATATGGGGCCAGTCCCCTACTTCTTTGAGCCTCAGGTGCCACCCAAAATGATTTCTTTTTCTTTGGGTAGATAAGAAGCAGTGAGATTGCTGGATTTAATGGTAGGTCTACTTTCAACCCTTTGAGGTTGTATTAGTTTGCGCTTCCACCAGCAGTGTTCCACCAGAACAAAGGCCATTCTGACAAGGGTAAGGTAGTATCTCACTGTGGTTTTACTCTTCATTTCTCCAATAATCAGTGATGTTGAACATTTTTTCACTTGTTTCTTGACCATTCTTCTTTTGAAAAATATCTTCATGCCGTGGTCTATTTTTCTATGGGTTGATTTTTTCTTGCTGATTTGTTTGAGTTCTTTGTAGATTCTGGATATTAGTCCTTTGACAGATGTATAGCTTGTAAATATTTTCTCCCATTCTGCAGGTTGCTTGTTTACTCTGTTGATCACTTTCTTTGCTGTGTAGAAGCTTTTAAATTTATCAGGTACCATTTATTTACTTTTTTGTTGTTGTTGCTGTATTTGTCTTTGGGGTCTTAGTCATAAATTCTTTGTGTAGGCCTCTATTTATAAGAGATTTTCCTACACAAATAGAAAAACATCTTGTGCTCATAGATTGGTAGAATCAACGTTGTTAAAATGTCCATTCTGCTTAAGGGAATCTATAGATGAAATACAATTCCCATCAAAATACTAGTGTCTTATTTCACACATTCAGAAAAACATAATCTTAAACTCCTTTTGGAACCAAAAAAGAGCCTAAATAACCAAAGAATTCTTAAGCAAAAAGAACAAATATGGAGGCATCATGTTACCTGACTCCAAATTACATTGACTTTAAATTTTATAATAGCATGATACTGTTATAAAAGTAGAGATATAGACCAATTGAACAGAATAGAGAATCTAGAAATAAAACCATATAGCTATGACCTACTGATCTTCAACAAAGCAGACAAAAACATGATGAGGAAAGGATGTCCTATTCAATTAATGGTGCTGCAAAAATTGTATAGACACATGCAGAAGAATGAAACAGGAACACTCTCTCTTGCCATATGCAACAGTTAATTCAGAATGTATTGGGCTGGGCTTGGTGGCTCACACCAGTAGTCCTAGCATTCTGGGAGGCCAAGATGGGTGGATCACCTGAACTCAGGAGTTGAAGGTCATCCTGACCAATAGTGAGACCTCATCTCTACTAAAAATAGAAAAACTAGATGGGTGTTGTGGCAGGTGCCTGTAGTCCCAGCTACTTGGGAGGCTGAAGCAAGAGGATTGTTTGAGACCAAGAGTTTAGGTTACTGCGAGCTGATGCCACTGCCCTCCACCCAGGATAGCAGAGTGAGACTCTGTCTCAGAAAAAAAAAAATCAGGATGGATTAAAGACTTAAATATAAGGCATCAAACCATTCAAGTTCTAGAAGAAAATATAGAGGAAACTCTTCTAGAAAGAAATCTAACTTTTTAAAATCCATATTTAAAAAAAGTTATAGTAGATCCTCTTATCCTTTTCTTGAATATAAATGGTGGCATTTATATACATTTATTTCAACTAAAACACATAGCACTTAGTATTTAAGAAACAAATTCATTTTGAGATATATCCCAGCCTATTCATAAAACGTATAATTTCTATGGGGAAATTGGTTATGAATTAGTTTTGTAAAAAGACAAAATTTTTCATTGTGTTTATGATCATCCAAGAAATAGAAGGGCGAGTGTAGCAGAGTGATGCCTTCTCTGCTTTCAAATCAATTAGAAGACCATTTCAAGGCATGGGCCTTCTTTGATTCCATATAACTAGTGTTCAAACACATACATTTTCATAATTCTGGAGGTTTTCTGAATTTTCTACAAAATCTCTCTCTCTATATGTTTACTTACATAACTCGTTTTTCAAATATGAAGTAGACATTGGAAATATTTACAGAGCGCTCAAATGATAGTAGACGCCCACAAGGGTCCAAATGGAGATTTACGTGACTAGTTCCTCTCAGAAGACCAACTGGCTGCGCACTTGACAATCTGCTTCTGTTTAGATCAACGATTAGCTCCAGAGATGCTTTTGAAAGCTATGTTAAGGACTGTTTTTCCTATACTACCAACTTGCCAAAGTTTCCTTGCTTTTGCTTTGTGACAAGCTGCATGTAGTCTATGCAGTAATTTTGCCAATGTTAAAAGAATGTTAGAAAATGAAAACATTTAATTCAAATTTTGATAGAACAGTGATTATTACCATTCCACCTGAAAGTACAGACATGCGCATTCATAGTTGAAGAATAATTAAGCCATTTACTTGTAAGTGACTTAGATAACCATGAAAGTGTTAAGTGCTGAGTTCCGACCCCCAGGCCATGGTTAATTGAAGTCTTTTGTGTAGATTTTGGAAAGTCTCATGACCCTTTTCATGGGATCTTTATTCTCCCAGTGCGGCCACCAGTCTGCTGGTGTATTTATTTGTTTCTTTCCTATTTGCTTGACATCTGTCTTTCCTTACCTCACATCTATTGGTTCACATCTGCCTTCCTGTTATGTCTGTCTCTACAAGTCTCTCCTTCCTGCTTTGTCCGGATGCAGAAGGAATTTAAATTCTGGGTGTTAGGAGTCCAGATTGAAACCTTCTAAAGAAACTCTGGCCAGATCTAAAATAAGTTGTGTGATCACAGGGAGAGAGATGCAAAAACTTCAAGGATAGGGTGGCAGAGACAGAGATAGACAAGGAGGAAGTGAGCTGTGAAGCCAGGTGGGGCTAAATCTTCAGTCCAAGATGAAAAAATAGGGAGAAAATTAATTTTAAAGTTAAAGGAAATTTATACTAACCGTTTTTGAAAAACTGAGTTTTAACCATTTGAGCTGCTTGGAATCCGCACTGAGGCCCCCTGGTGCTGGATGCTTGAAAGTCAAGTTTTATTTACTTTCTTCTTTTTGTCAAGGACTGTTTGCTGGGGCTTGTTCGTAAGTGAGATGATCAAGTTCTGTTTAGATAGGGTTTTCACCTAGCTTCTAATATAAATAATTGGTGATTTGGTGATTTGGTTTGCAACTTCTTGTTTTGTTTATAGTACCTGAGTATAATTTCTGCAACTTCTTGTTTTGTATATTACCTGAATATAATTTCTGGCATCCATTCAAATAGACTACAAACCTGTTGTTTGACAGGACAGGACTCTGGAACTGGGGATTTAATCAAAATGAATCTCTTGAATATTGAATAAACATTTAGGAAAGGTGATTTCTGAGGCAACCATGGAATGAAGGAATGAAAGGCAGGAGTGGGGATATTTTATAGTAAGTTCCTCAGTTAACTTCCACCTTCAGCTGCCCTAATTTCCATCACCTTATATTGAACTGAATTGTATGTAGGTTTTTGGGTCTCACCATTGAGCTTTTTTGTGCAGTGAAGCATCCCAAAGCCAGGGACCCAGTGGGAGCTGGGACAGGTCTGTCTCCAGGATAAAGCTTGCTGTGTCTTTGGAAATCTGAGAAAAACATATAGTTTCCCATTCTATGAAGAGGAGATGTTTTCAACTATGGTTATAGCCAATATCTACCATCTCTTGCCAGGGAATCTCTAGCCAGCTAAGACTGGAAATGCCTGCCCTCGAGAACCAATTGTGGATCTTGAAAGGCTCTCCAGGTACTGAGCCATGAATCTTCTAAATTGTGAAAGGTCATGACCATAGGAAGTCTGCCCAGTTGGCGTTTGTCACACTGTCATGTGCTTGCAACTCTCCCTGGGATTTGGGTAAAATGCAGACTCGTGGGCTTCTATTCCAAAATACCCATATTATAAATCTGGGGGTGGGACCCAAGAAGTTGCCATTTTATCATGCTCTGGGGTGCTTTTGCTCTGCTGTTTTGAGGATTATACTTTGAATAAAACTGCCCTAGGTGATCATTGCAGTATGATTAATTCAATCAGGAAATTGAACACCTTCTAAGAATATCTACAACCAAAGGATGGAGAGAACCCAAAGGCTGGAGAGAGAAAGAAAGGACACATTGGCTTAGCCAACAAGATCAACAGACTAGCAGGGCACTGTGGCTCATGTCTGTAATCCTAGCACTCTGGGAGGCCAAAGTGGGTCGATTGCCTGAGCTCAGGAGTTAGAGACCAGCCTGAGTAAGAGTGAGACCCCCATCTCTAAAATTAGCTGGCAATTGTGGTATGCACCTATAATCCCAGCTACTTGGGAGGCTAAGGCAAGAGAATCACTAAAATCCAAGAGTTTGAGGTTGCTGTTAATTGTGATACCAGGGCACTCTGTGAGAGTGAGACTCTGTGTCAAAAAAAAAAAAAAAGAATTGACACAATGGACTCTGGAAATCAGTGTGGTGATAGATGACAGAATAAGATAACTTTTTTAGCCAGGAAACAGTATTATGAGATGATTGTTGTTGCTGATTCACCATAAAACCCAGGTGTAAATGTCATGTCATGAGGGCCACATTAGCTGTTGCCTTGGGTGGTGAGTGACCAGATATTTTATTCTGGGCATGCAGAAAACCTTTCAGTGTGGAGGCTTCTGGGTGAGGCAGGCTGCAGTGATTTCCCTGCACTGCGACATTGTCACTGTGTTCCTTAGCAAGCTACTTAACCTTTCTAGGTCTAATTTTTCTCTGTATGAAAATGGAGATATTGATAATACCTTCTTCCCAAAGTTGTCATTAAACTTATATCAAAGCATTTGCCACCATGTCTGATGCTTAAAAAGCACTCAATAAAGGTTAGTTATTATACCTCCAGCAAGATAAATGTTTCCTTTGATGACATCTAGGACTTAATCAGAACAAAGACTGTCTTACATATTTTAGTGTGACGTATACAAAAAAGAATTTCCACAGGAGCTGGAGAATTTTCCAAGTTCTTTTGATCCGTGTATCAATTCTCCTGGTGCGAGTAGTTCAGTTTCCATTTTTGTGATAACAAAGCAGTAGCTAAAGCTATTTGGGGCTATTTTCTCTAAATATGCCTTATAACCCTGAGAAAATTTTATCTCACAAAGAAGCTAATTCTAGCGAAGCTAGAAGGTTGGCCATTCCTGACAGCGACTCCCTTGTATCTCTTCTGTCTTACCGTCACCCCGTCAGGAAGTTTCTGAGCTCCCAGAATCACACCGTGTCTATCCATCATTCATTCCCTCTCTCCACTCTGTGTACCGCGTCTATTCCTCCCACCGTGGGAATGCCCGTTCAGACGATCACCTCTCTACTTCATCTCAGTCATTTCCGCAGTTACTGTGGCATCAGATTTAGTCTGGCTTTGATCCTGATGAAAAGGGCCAAAGACCCTATTTACTAAAGTGATTTTTTTACCCCTACTCCATCTGCCTTTGCATGTCCTTGTCTGTGTCTCAAATTCAGCAAGTGAACATTTGTCCCAATAGATATTCGAAATTCATCCTTGGACGTCACATGCATGATTGATTTTAAGTGTATGCCTGAATTCTTCCTACTGGAATACAGCCCCAGGACAGCAAAACACACTGTAAAAATGCTTTCCTGTCATCGCCAGGTACACCCGTCATCTTTGACTTAACCTTTGTATTGTGAACAAGTAGTTGCTGGCAAGAGATCACAGACAAGACCGATCTCTGGGGCTCTAGTTTCCACAAGTCTTGCCAGGGACGACATCTCCCTAAGACACGATTCCCTTTCATCCTTTCCTGGCCCTGGTTCTTTTTGTCTCTCTTCCTGTGTGCCATATTCACTCTTCCTGTATCCACTTTGAATCAATCGGTGCGCCTCTCTGGTTACCACAGCTCAGCAGCGTGCCCCAGAAACTACTCAAGACTCATCTCTGTTTATCCTGCAAGCCGTATCCTGTTATGTGTCTGCCTTTCAGCTGTCCTTGGGTAACAAGATGCCTTCTTCACTGTGATTTTCCTTTTTCAAATTTTCCATCTTTGAATTGCTGGGCCCAACCACCATTTTTAATTTTAGATATTTCTCTTTTTTCTTTTATTAAGTCATATACACATAGATCATGAATACATTTTTTGCATTTGTGGGGCACAATGTGTGTGTGTGTGTGTGTGTGTGTGTGTGTTTTGAGACAGAGCCTCAAGCTATCACCCTGGATAGAGTGCTGTGGCATCACAGCTCACAGCAACCTCCAATTCCTGGGCTCAAGTGAGTCTCCTGCCTCTGCTTCCCAAGTAGCTGGGACCACAGGTGCCCCCCACAACACCCAGCCATTTTTTGGTTGCAGCCATCATTGTTGTTTGGCGGGCCCGGACTGGATTCGAACCCACCAGCTCAGGTGAGCCACAGGCGCCGAGCTGTGTTTTTTTTTTTTTAATACAATTTGGAATGGCTGCATCAAACTAATATGGCTTTTACCTCATTTACTTAATTATTGTGTTGAGACATTTACTTTCTATCCTTGGTAGATTTGACTTGTACCCTTACAATATGCTCGATAGGTGTGGTCCCACCATTTACTCTCCCCATATTTCTATTAATTTTTTCAGTCTCACTTATTTTTTCCCTTTTTTCTAAATTTTAGAATATTAGGGAGTACATGTTCACTTTATATACTTTGTTTTTGTAAAGATTGAGTTAAAATTACAAGTGTTCTCCTTACCCAGATAGTGTGCACTGTATTCAATAAGCGTGAATGTATCCACCCCACCCTGTGTTATTTTTATTGAGATTTACTTCCATATGTGCCCTTAAGTGTTGATTAGTTGTTACTATCCAGCTTGTTACTGGGTACATGTGTTTGTTTCTCTATTCTTGTGATATGGAGCCAGAAAAGACCTTGAATAGTCAATCTAACCTACATAGAACAAAGCGGGAGGCAGCACGTTACCAGACTTCAAGATATACTAGAAGGCTATAGTAAACAAAGCAGCGTGGTCTCTGCATCAGAACGGAGAATCCAGAGATGAAATCATCCTAATATTCTCATCTAATTTTTGACAGATAAAAATATACACTGTGGAAAAGAATCCCTATTCAATAAAGGGTGCTGGAAGAACTAGATAGCCACACATAAAAGACTGAAACTGGATCTGCACCTCTCACCACTCACAATGGGTAAAGACGTAAACCTAAGGTAGGAAACTGTAAGAATTTAGAAGAAAATGTTGGAAAAATTCTTATAGATATCGGCCTAAGCAGAGAAGATCTTTATCACGAAGCAGATCCCAAAATCAATCATGGCAATAACAAAATAAATAAATGAACCTGGTCAAATTAAAGAGCTTCTGTACAGACCAGGACACAATCCAAAGAGCAAATAGACAACCCACAGAATGGGAGCAACATTTGCATACTATACATCTGATTAAGGTAATTGATGGCTAAGTAATATTCCATTGTATACGTATACCATGGCTTACCAATCCACTCCTGGGTTGAAGGACATTTAGGTTGTTTCTACACTTTAGCAATTGTAAATTGGGCTGTGATAAACAGCCTAGTACAAGTGTCCTTACAATAAAAGTTTTTTTTTTCTTCCAGATAGATGCCCAGCAATAAGATTGCAGGATCAAATGGGAGGTCTAGGTTGAGTTATTTGAGCTTTCTCCATACTTCCTTCCAAAAAGGTTTTATTAGTTTGCAGTCCCACCAGCAGTGTAAAAGAGTTCCACATCCGTGCCAGCATCTGCAATCTAGAGATTTTGTGATATAGGCCATTCTCACTGGAGTTAGATGGTATCTCAGGGTGGTTTTAATTTGCATTTCTCTAATAATTAAGGATGATGAGCATTTTTTCAAGTGTTTACTGGCCATTCGTCTGTCATCTTTAGAGAAGATTCTATTCATCTCTCTTCCCTATTGATGTATGGGATTGTTGGTTTTTTTCTTGTAGATTAATTGAAGTTCTGTATAGATCCTGGATATTAAACTTTTGTCAGATTCGAAATGTGCAAATATCCTTTCCCATTGGGTAGGTTGTCTATTTGCTTTGGTTGTTGTCTCCTTGGCTGTACAGGAGCTTTTCAGTTTAATTAAGTCCCATTTGTTTATTGTTGCAGTTATTGCTATTGCCATAACTTCCTCATAAAGTTTTTCCCCAGGCCAATATCTTCCAATGTTTTTCCAATTCTTTCTTTGAGGAGTTTCATGTCTCATGCCTTAAATTTAAATCCTTTATCCATCTCAAATCAATCTTTGTAAGGAGAGAAAGGTGCACATCCAGTTTCAGTTTTTTACATATGGATATCCAGTTCTCCCAGCACCATTTATTGAATAGGGAGTCTTTCCCCCAGGGAACACTCTTGTTTGGTTTATCAAAGATTAGACAGCTTTAAGTTGTTGGTTTCATTTCCAGGTTTTCTATACGATTCCAAGTGTCTATGTCCCTGTTTTTGTGCCAGTACCATGCTGTCTTGACCACTATGGCTTTATAATACAGCCTAAAATCTGGTATGATGATACCTCCGGCTTTGTTTTTATTACTAAGAACTGCCTTACCTATGCAGGGTTTTTTCTGTTTCCATACAAAGCGCAGAATCATTTTTTCTGAGCTTGAAATTTAGATGTATATGAATTCATTTTTAAAAGAAATTAATGGAAAGAAAATACAAGCCAAAGTAGTTCCCATTTTAAAAACAAAGTACCAGGGATGTTAAATTAGAATAGAATCAGTCACACAGTTGGAAGTGTGT
>CAUYON010016015.1:0-19291 GCA_963573935.1 Arctocebus calabarensis | reverse complement strand
GTCTCTGGCGACTAGACAGCTGAAGTCTGCTGGCAGCTTTAGTATAACTCACTCCAGTGTTCTGTGGGCTCAGGAGGCCCCCCCAAGCCAGTAAATTAGCCTGGGAAGGTTGATGCCTCTTTCCCTGCCTTGCCCCTCTGTCACACCCAGTCTCTGGTAACCCTGCAGGGCTGTAGTCCAGTTCCCTCCAATGAGCAGGTACTCTAGAGGTTTGCACCTGCCTAGGTCACACAGGGCTCTGTGGCTCCTCAGCCAGTCCGCCGGTTGTTTAGGTGTTGGCAGGGGGGGGGGTGAGGCCTAACAACCTGGGTACTTGATGGGGGCTGGGGCAATTCACTCAGTTCCAGCCCTGTCCCTGATTAATGTAAAGTAGATGAAAAAGCTGATAGAACAGAACAAGTTTGCAGAATTTCTGCCCTGTCTAGGAGATGCTGGGCTGCTAATAGTCCTGACTTAATCTGCAATCTTCAGCCCTTTGTCTCTGCTGTCATCCCCTGAGGGCCAGGTGTGGCCGAAATTCAGCAAAGCCAGCCGGCCAGCCACTTTTGGGCTTACTCTTCCACCGCTACCAAGCCAGGAGAATGGCACAGACCAGCGGCAACCCACGCCCTGTCCACACACCTCGAGAAAGTGTTCAAGAATCTGGACTCCGTGGGGGAGAGACCTCCAAACCTCAGGGGAGAGCGGAGGGGAGTGCTGGGAGTTCCAACTTGCAGGTAGAGAATATATACAGTTTTATACAGCTTTATGACTGGCAGGAGAGTGCCACAGCACAGGGGAAGGAGGTCCAGTTTTTAGAGGGTCTCTCCCGTGGGGTAGAGTGTGAGGACATCTGAACTCTGCTTGCTTGTTTGTATGGAGGTATGGCGTATACTGCGAGCTGTTCTCTTGGGGGAGGGGACTCCTGTCCACTTGGTGATGTGCTCAGTACCTTTTATTTGTATCCTTGGGGTCTCAGGTCACTCCAGCAGGGTTGATGTGTGTTCCTCGACCTTGTCCCTTGGCTCAGCTCCAAACCGTCGGCTTTCTCGCTAAATTTCTGTCCTTTAACTCTCTTTCTGGACAGGACCATCTGCAGAAAGCTGGCTACAGACCGCCATCTTGGCTCCTCTTCCTGTATATAAAAAATTTAAGAAAAATGTTCTAGAATGTGATAAACGATGGATTACAATAATGTTAAAATAACAGTAGAATCCAATACATAAAATTTGGCTGATATTAACATAGTTTAGTTTTCTGTATATCTATCAATAATGTTACACAGAATTTCAAACTAAGTTTAAAATATGTTAGAATCCCGCCAGATGATCCATCTACACTATTCCACTTTTCACTTCTAGACCTTCTGGAAAAGTCTATCTTCCTGAGTCAATTTATCCAGGCTTCTTTCTAAACCTACTTCTCAGGTGTTGCCATCCGTGCTTCCTTCCCCGTTATTTTAAAGTTTCCCTTTGCTTTGCTCTAAGATTCTCACTTTTCTAAATTTCATGTCTTCCTAATTTTAGTGAAAAACCTTGGATAATATTTTTTAAAATGGAGTGCTGAGCAGTAAATATTTGGAGTTCCTGTATTCTGTAAAAGTCTATATTATGCTTTTATATTGGATTGATGGTTTTTCAGAATATAAGATTCAGGTTAGAAATAGCTCCTCCTCTTGGAATTTTGAAGGCTTTGTTTCTGGTCTTTTAGCTTCTAATGATGCTGACACTACTGTAATTCTTGTTTCTTTCCTTTTTTTTTTTTTTTAGCACTTCTTGGCTTTGATTTTTTAAAAATGCTTGACTTGTGTCTTGGTAAGAGTTTTTATTTGTTATTGTTCTGAATAACCACTGATACTTTCTAATTTATACACCTATCTCTAGTACTGTATATTTCCTGACACTTCTCATATGTTTTATCTTTAAAAATGTCTTTCCTTTGCTTTTCTTTGGTTTTGGTGGCTTTTTTGTTGTTGTTTGTTTGTTTTGATTAATATTCTAGATGATAAGACCTTATACACTGATCCTCTAATTTTATACCAATTTTATCCTACCTCTGACTCTATTTTTGTTTAATTTTTTGGAGAGATTTCTTTGCGTTGGTCTACCTATTGTTGTGTTATTTTAAGATTTTTTAATTTTCATCCATAGCCACTCTTTCTAGTACTCTGATTTCTTTATTTTTATATTGTTGTTTCTTATTCTTGTTTCAGGTATATAATACTAACTTTTTCTATCTTTGTGCAAATATTAATGATAAAGGCTTATTTTGCAGGTTGTCATATTTTCTGATTTTTTTCTCCTTTCCGATATTTTTTTTGCTTTATTTGTGATCTTTTGATTTATTTTTCTCCATTGCGTATCACTCATGTTTGAAGGATTTACAAATATTTTTGACTATTGGTTGTCTATTCATATTAATGATGGAAGTATTAAATTGATAATTTCGGTAAGCTCTATGTGTATGGTGAGAGGAGGAAGGATTGACTTTGAGATTCCCAAGAAGTGGTGGCATAGGGATGAAACGAATGTTTTGCTATGCCTTTCCCTGTGTCAGTATAAGTTCACGTGCCTAATTTCAGGGAGCCACTATTTATAGCTCATCATACTATTTGTCTTCCCCCAGATGCCCTCTTATTCACTTTCATTAAAGAAACTGTATTGGGCCTGATTATGTAGAATTTGAAGGGGATCTGGGGATCAAACATTATTTCATACAAACTTTAAAACAGTTCTCTAGGTTAATGTCTTTACCAGTCCTCATTAGAATATTTTGCATCTCCAACAAGTTAGGTCTCGACCACTATCTGCTTTCTGTTTGTCTTGTAATTACTTTAGTGGAAAAAAAAGATAAATGTGTGTGTTTAATCTATAATTTCTACCTAGCAGTGTCCCAATGGGAAATTTTCGCTACTGAATATTGTAGAGGAAATGCTTAGAAAAAGCATGTCAAATACTTCATGCTTATGAAAGTCAAGGAACAGGAGAATCAGATGACACTTTCTCATCTGTCTTCCTTTATCATGGATGGCAAGATGGAAATTATCATTTCATTCTTACCAATACAGAATGTATATCACCTGTTATAATTAACTTTTATTGTGGCATGCAGACTCCATAAATCTTGAAGCTAATGACTGATATTGACAAGAAAATCCAATAAAATAGGACTGAGATTCTGATGGCTAATATGAGTATTGAAAGCAACACAGTGAGGGGCCATCTAGCCCCTTCTGAGTCACCTGTCAGAGGTACATGAAGAATGTTGTATTAGTTATCTATTGCTGCTTAACAAATCACTGCAAATCTGAAAATAAACAGAAAACATGTATTTTCCCTCATAGTTTCTGTGGGTCAGGAATTTAGGAGTGGTATGGAAAGGTGCTGCTAGCTCAGACTTTAATGTGGGATGCAGTTGGATATTGACCAGGGCTACAAGTATCTAAAGGCTTGACTATGGCTAGAGGTTTGGCTTTCAAGGGTGCTCACTCACATGGCTGCCAAGTTGGTATTGGCTCTGAACAGGAGGCCTCATTTCTCCATGGAGACATGTTGAGTATCCCCATAACATGTATCTGTTTATCCCCTGGATGTGCATCCCAAGAGAACAAAGTAGAAATCCCAGTGACCTTTAAGACAAGTCTTGGAGGTCATACATTGTCACTTCTTACCAGAACTGATTGTGAGAGGTAAATACAAGGAGATGTGGATCTTTGGATAGCTTCTAGAAGGATGTCACTATACATGTGCACCCCATTTAGGAATATAGAAAAGTGACATAGAACTAATGGCAGGAGCTAAGGGAAAGAGAAACAATGTGTACAAAGACCCAGAGCCAAAAGTGAATGAAATGCTGAACTATTTGATGTAGTTGACGCTCTAAGGTAGGCATCATAGCAAGAAGTGAATCTGGAAAGGTTAGCAAGAAGAGCTCGTTTTCAGTTTCTCCAGAGAAATCAGATGAGTGTTCCAGGCATGGGAAAACTGTGATGGCCAAGGACAGAGAAATATGGAAGGTCAGGAGATGGTAGAAAGTGGAAGAAACATCAGAAAGTGTGTGTACCTTTCTGTATGTTATTTTCATTTTTGCTTTATTTTGTTCTTATTAAAAGCTAATGGGCATTTTGAGGTTTATAAGGGTCTTTAAAGAAATATTATATATGTATCAATATTTAAAAACTACTTAAGCCTTAAAAAATAAACATGTGTAGGAATGTCATGATACTATTCAACAGGTGTGAACACATTTTATAGACAGTAAAATAATCTAATCCAGCAGAGACATCACTTATTTTTTACATATTAGTTATCTCAGTTATTGCTCTGAAAAATAAAATATCCAACTTACTAAAGTATCTTACTAAAGTTGGATATTTTATTTTTCAGAGCAATAACTGAACAACTTAATAAATGTAGAATATAAATGTCTTAACACAATAACTAAGAAAATGTCATGAAGGCTATGTTAACAAGTTTGATGAAAATATTTCAAATGATTTATAAAACCAGCACATTGTGCCCCATGATTGCATTAATATGATTTAATCGAAAAATTAAAATGATAATAAATAAACAAACTATCCAACTGGAGTAGGAACATAAAGTGGAATGGAGAAGCTCTGAAGTTCACTGGATCTCATCAGAGTACTTTCTCAGAGTACTTTTTGTACTCTGATGAGATTTATAACACTGAGAGTATCCACCTCATGGAAATTTTTGGCTGGTGAATCATATACTTGATTGTGCTACAGTCTCTCTCTCAATCTCCTTCTCTCTGTCTTTTTTCCCATCTTTCTCTCTCTCTCTGTCTCTCTCTCACACACAAACAAAGATACTTTGTAAAACTCACAAGATATTTTCCAAATTGATATGTGGTTAAAAGGAAAGTAAGTTAAGAAATGATCTAGTACATTCTAATCAGTTCCATGAAGCATGTAGAGGAATCTTTACTACCTTCAGAACTTTCAATCCTTCTCACATATCTCAATATTCCTGATAGGAATAGGAATGAAACCTCTAATCTTCTGTAAATGGAATGGAGGGGTGAGAAAATGCAGTTAACTAAAGAGTTTTAGCTATAGTTCTGCCACTGTCTAATGACTAACTCATGTACCATTGCTCAGTTATTGCTTAGTCGTTTTTAAATTCCCTTTTCAGCTTCTGTGCCAATGTGTTTCTATAATCTGAGCACCTTCTCAATTATTTGAGGATGAATTGGTGATATTTTCCTATAGAAAATACACATGCATGTATGAAGGCATACCATAATCACAAAATCATATGACATAGGTGGTCATTATCTATTTACAGGTGTGCACCTGCTGTAAATATTTTATTAGAGACTATACAGTTAGCATAGTTTGTGGAGAAGCAGTTTTTAATAAGGGAAAGGACTTTTGATTTTAACTCAGATTTTATGACTGCAGTTTTATAGGGGCATAGAGAAAGACCTTCTCTTCTCATAACGTGGGAAGCTTAAGATTCTATATGGGCCCATTTTTTTTTCTAAATAATCCAAATTTGTCTTCTGTTCTTTGATTTTCCTTTCATATATTAGTAGAAATTTTCATTATTAGATTTAAACCTTTGAGTAAAGGGGCTGTCTATATTAAAATAAACACTGATAAAGTTCTCCTGTACTCTGAAGACAAAGAGAGAAGATATATGGAAATAGCTATTTTCACTTTCACAACATACACTGAATTTGTTCATCTTCCTAACTGTCTGACATCATGTTTTATATAACATGTAATTTGTGACATGAGTTGAGGAAAATAAGATACAACTTTTGAGATACTGTCCAAAGAGTAAAATTGAAGGATAGTGACTTGATTAGAGGAGGTCAGAAACTCTCCATTCAGAAGAATGTTATTGAGTAAAAAAGTAGAGGATAATTAATGATAAAATTTGCCTACTTTACAACTTTGCCTTGAACAGATCAATAATGTTATAATATGAATGAGAAAAGATGGCTGAAGCAAGTCGCCAATAGACTGGACTCCTCTCTTTGATCCTATATGATATTATTTTTACAACTGTGCTTTCAAAACAAAATTTTGAAATTTTTAACATATGTCAAATTTAGAGATGCCATTTATGATGGGGTATCAATTAATAAAATAATAACAAATGTATTTTTAATAAAGTGTTGAAGAATACTGATTGATTTTAATTTAATCAAGGAGAGAATCAATCTTTGCATGAAGAGGATTTTCAGATTCATGACAAACTATAACTTCTGAGTTAACAAAGGAATCTACATAAGACTTTAGCAAGAAGATTCTGGATAGGCAATCATAGGAATGCACAGCTGACTGTTAAAAATAAAGATCTCTTCCTTAGCACGTGAACCAAACACATGTAGTTATCAGGAATGATTTATAGCGTAATTGCAAAGAAAATCTGTATTAAAAGAGTTAGACTTCTGTAAATATAGCTGAAGTTGATTCTAATAGATTTTTTTCCTGATTACAACAGAAACTAATACATATTCTTAAAAATTTAGAAAGTGCAAAAAGTCTAGAGAAGAAAATAAAAATCACTCCTTATTTCATTTCTGAAAAACAATAAGTTTAACTATAATAGATACTAATGGTTAAGCCATTTGCATTTTCTAAATTATTTATCTTTTTATATCTTTTTTCATCTGCATGCACTCTTTTTTGCATTAAAACATTTTAAACCATGACTGACTATTATAAATATAATCCTATACCCTCAACACTTTAAAGTACTCTAGACCTAATTGCTAGAACTCACAAATGTAGCATGATTAATATTACCTAAAATGTTTCTGCTATTAATAATGTATTTCTGAGAAAGTGATTACACGTCTAATATGTTTATATGTGTATACAGGCCATGTAAACTGGTGATTTTGTTCATTTGCCAAGGTTTGTCAATATTTATATCTTTTCAAAACAACAACTCTTCAGTTTTGTTAATATTTTCAGTTGTTTTTCTAGTCTATATTTCATTTATTTATGTTCTGATCTTTACTATTCCTTTTCTTTTGCTGATTTTGAGCTTATTTTGTTATTCTTTTTTGGTTCGTTGAGGTATAGAGTTGGTTATTTGAGACCTTCATTTTTTTCTTCATGTAGGTGCTTGTGACTATAAACTGTCCTCTGCTTTTGCTGCATCCTGTAATTTTTGCTATGTTGTGTTTCCATTTTCATTTGTCTCAAAATAGTTTTTAATTACTCTTCTGATTTATTCTTTGACTTACTGGCTGTTTTGGAATGTCTTATTTAATTTCCATATACAGTGGAACCTCTATAATTGGCCACATCCCTATTTTGACCATCTCCTTAAGTTGACCTAATTGTCATAGATCAGACGTGCACCACATGTACGTATCAATATCTTAGGCTTGCTTCATTATGTTGACCACTGTGTTGACCAGTCTGCTACAGTATTTTGAGTGGTCAACTTATAGAGATTCTACTGAATTTATAAAATTTCCAATATTGTTCCTGTTTTTGATTTTGATTTTCACACTATGATGATTGGAAAAGATACTTGGTAAGATTTCAATCTTACGAAATTTGTTAGGGCTTGTTTGTTGTCTCACTCATGATTTATCCTGGAAAATATTTCATGTACAATTATGAAGAGTGTGTGCATACTTAGAATGTGTATGTCAGGTTCATTTGGTCTGTAGTGTGACTCCCATTCTGCTCATTTGGAATACATTTTCTGTCTAGATGATACATTCGTTGTTGAAAGTAAAGCATTGATGTCCTTTACTATTATTGTATTTCTATTGACTTTTCCCTTGCGTTCTGTTAGTATTTGCTTATTTGCTTTATGTTATATATTTAGGTGCTCTGATGTTAGGTGAACATTTGTTTATAATTCTTAACTTTTCTCGATAAATCAAGACCTCTATAATTACAAAATGACTTTTTTATTTCTTATCATATTTTTTGACTTAGAAACTATTCTGTTTGATAACAACCATATCTACCTCTAATTTATCTGGCTTTCATTCACATGGTATATCTTTTTCCATCCTATTACTTCTAACTTATGTATATTCATAAAGCTAAAATGAGGCTTTTGTAGGCAGCATATTGTTCTGCCTTGGGATATTGCTTTAGTTTGACTGTTTTGTTCACTATATCACTGTTTTTTGATGTGAGAATTTAGTTCATTTACATTTGAAATATGTATAAATAAGGACTAATTGTCATTTTATTGTCTGTTATATATTTTCTTTACTATCTTCTTTCTCTCTTGCTGTCTTCCATTGTGATTTTATAATTTTTTGTTGTAATATGCTTTGATTTTTTTTCAATGTTCTTCATAAATTTACTGCAGTTTTATTTTCTTTGTAATTACTATGAGGTTTAGATATAACATAGTTATAATAGTCTATTTAAGGCTGATAACAACTTAACCTTAACTGCAAATAATACTGCCATTTAACTTCTCTCCTGTATTTTATGTTTTTTTAATGTCACATGTGCATTTATTAAAATTATTGTAGCTGTAGTCATTTTTTAACTTTTGTGCCAAAGTTAAAGGGACTTATATATCACTATTACAGTTTTAAAATATTCTAAATTTGACTATATTCTTATTTTCATGTGAGTTTTAGACTTTCACATGTTTTTACTTATTTCCTTTTTTTTCCACTCCTGTAAAATTAGTCTTCTTCCTTTTATTTCTACTCTTGTAAAATTAGTCTAGTGGTGGTGAACTTTTTTTCCTTTTGTTTACTTTGAAAAGTATTTATTTCTCCTTCATTTCTGAAGGACAGATCTGCTGGGCACAGCAGTTGTTTTCTTTTAGCACTTTGACTATATTATCTCATTCCCTTCTGGCAATGTTTTTGCTGAGATATTGATGGTCTTGAGGGTGAGTTCTCTTATATGTGATTAATTATTTTCTCTTTCTGCCTTCAAAATTCTCCCTTTTTCTTTGACTTTTGATGCTTATATTACAATGTGTCTCAGTAAATACCTCCTTATGTTTAATCTATTTGGGGGCACTTTTGGTAACTTGACTCTAGATATTCATTTTCTAGTATGGAAATATTTAGAAAATTTTCTCCCATTATTTCTTTAAATAATCTTCCACTTCTTTCTTCTTTCTCCTCCACCTTAAATTTCCATAATTCTTATACTGGTCACTTGGTAGCATCCCCCATAAGTCCTTATAGACTTTCTTCATTCTTTTTTATCAAGTTTCATTTATTTACTTCTTTGTCTGGCTAGTTTCAAGTGACTCACCTTTGAACTTGTTGACTCTTTCTTATTTTCAACACATCTACTGTTGAAGTTCTTTTTTTTCCAATCAGTTACTATGTTCTTTAGCTACAGAATTTGATTAGTTTTATTCTTTGTATTACTATATCTTTCTTGATTTTTCATGTATTATTTTTGTGATTTTATTTAGTTGTCTGTTGTCTCTTGTAGTAACTGAGGTTGTTGAGATAAAAAAGCTTCATATTCTAAAGATTACTTTTGGTTTCATTGTCAGGTAATTTAATAATTCTCAATTTCTTTAGTATCAGTTGCTGGTATTTTGATCCTTTGGTGGTATTATGCTTCCCTAGTTACCCAAGATCCTCTTTATGGCCTTGAGTTGCTATCCACAAATTTGAAGAGTGAACATCTCTTTAAATCTTCACAGACTAACTTTGGGAGTGAAAACCCTTAAATGATCTCATCTACAGATCCTGGGAGGGCTAATTGGCAGAGTCTATAGGCTTTGCTTGAGTTTTTGGGCAGGTTGCCTAGTTCCAGGTCAGCAGACAGATAGGTACACAGGGAATAGTCTAGTGCCCTAGTTTGCAGGGGCAGGACTAGAGCCGGGGTCTGCGGGGTTAGGCCTGAAGCTTGGCATTTGTGAAAGTTTTGGTGCCTGAGTTTCACAGGTCTTGCTTGGAATCTGGATCCATTAGGTAGAGCTTGACATTAGGGTTCTCTGTGATGGGCTTGGAGCCTGAGTCCATGGGTGCTGACATGAAGCCTGGTCTATAAGATTTGACTGGGTGATGGGCTAGGCTTAAACCTTGAGCTCATAGAAGCTCAATTGATACTGGGCAGGCCTGGGGCCTGAGTCCATGGAGAATTATATGGTCTTGAGTCCACAGCACTGGCCAGGTACCAGGGTCCACTAGTGTGACTCTGGTGTCTGAGTCCAAGGGGATGGGCCTGAAGCCACGATCCACAGGAACAGACCATGATTCTGGAGCCCTACAGACAAGCCTAGAGCCAAGGCCACAAGAACTACTACAACAATAGCCAGCCTGACACTAGATTGGATCTGGAGCTTATGTCCATGGTGCTGGTTTGGTGCATGTGACCTTGGAAGCTAAGCTGAGGTGGGCCAGGAGTCTGAGGATCCAATGCCTGGTCTGGTTCTGGGGTGTCTTTAGAGCCTATATCTAGGGGAATATCCTGCTTCTTAGGTTCACTAGAACAGGTCTGTTGCTGGGGTTCATGGCAGTTAGGGTATGAATGTGGAGGCTATCTCTCTTTGAACTGCATGAGCTTTAGAGAGGAGTCATATGAAACTGTCATTCATTCCCTCTTCTATTTATTTGTTCTTCTTTCTGAGCCCCACTCAGGTACTATAATTTTTCACCGAGAGTCCATGTTTCTTGTGAAAGTATTTTAATGTGTGAATGATTGTTCAGTTATATGTTTCAGTGGAGGAGCAAGAAGATTAACCCCTATTTTGCCATATTGGTAATGTCACTTCAGAGGGAAATCTCCCTTGAGTCTTACAGTATTAAAATCTTCCTGTCCTTTATTCCAGCTATTGGATTATATATTCAGAGAGAGTTCAGCCCTTTTACAACAATTAGGTGGAATAAATATTTCAATGGAACTGAACATACATTGTTTTTAGTTTCCCCTTGGTACAAAGTTTTCTCTCTGATAATCTCAGGCATTTCAAAGAGAAAGATTTGCCCTCATCATGTAACTACTAGTGAAGAGTTCTTCCCATGTAAAGAATGATATTAAAATATGATAATAGAAGAATGAGCAGAGAAAAGCTCCTTACCTCAAAAGAAGAGAGTAGAAAAAATTAGACCCACAAAATCATCTAAACTTCTCATCTCTGGCTACAAGTTCAGACAATTAAACTTGTGAACTCATTCTTGAAATAGTGTTACATACCGCATTGCTAATTATCACTACAGTCACCTTAAAAGTACTTCCTTTGGGAAGCTGTATCTAGTCCAGTCTTCAAAACACTTTTTCTGTGATGAGTTTGTGAACTTAATTGCCTGACCTCATCAGATGACAGCTTTGACCATTCCAGAAAAAGAGTTCCAAAATTGCTTTGGAAGGTGGTCGAGGCACCGGCATCAGTGTATAGCTTCCCAAGGTGAGTACTTTGAGGATGACTGTGGTGATATTAAGCAACGAGGTATATAGCACTTTATCGAGTATGAGTATACAAACTTAACTTTCTGATCGCACATAATAGCTTGGGATATTTTTCTTAACTATGAGTACTATAGAAACTTGTGCTATTATTTCTACTTTGCTTTTCTCTAGCAGACCATGTAGAAAATAGTCCTGAAGTAATGGTTAATATCATGTAAGACAAGTGTTCTGACAAATGTGGTTGGTTAAGAAAATAAATCAATGTAAATCAAAAAAAGTTTTCAGTTTATTGTCCAATGGTGACTTGATTTAGGTGAACTAATAAACAATATAATCTGGCAAAATAACAGATATTTTACATGGAAACCTCTCATACTAAAAATGGAAGTCAAATTTTAAATGGGACTTCTATTGACCCACTGCATGAAAAGAAGGTTCACCCTTATCTGTTTTGTTTTTCTTGTATCTCACTATCTTGTCACATTGCCAGCTATGGAACAAGACTTCAGAGCTCAGGGATTTTTTCTGGCATGTTCAATGACATTCCATAGGCCCATATGGCTCCCAATAAATAATAAAATGGAAGACGTTTCTGGATACCCAGTGAAACATTTGCTTTGTTGTAGACTGAGCTATGTTATTACAACTTTTGTATGTGAAAATGAAAAGCTTACAAAAGAACCTAACTGATGTTCCTCATCAGGGAGCAACCCCACCCAACACGCTGAATAATTAATGTAAAACTATATATAGTCAGTTTTCAGGGAAATATTGATGAACGACCTGTCTTTATACCATATTATGTTACAGTTTTTATAACACATTACTAAAAAATGTCATACTTGATGAAGTCATTCAAAATTTCTGCCAAGTATATCAGCTTCCTTGGATTCTCCATGTATATTTTAATATTATGTCTTCTATTTTCTCAGAACAGCAAAATTCTATGGCAAAGGGGACAGTGAAGGTAAAGGAATTCAGATACTCAGGGATGATACAGAGTAAAGCAGAGGAAATGTAGTAGTTCTGCTCCCATTTTAAAAAATTCACCATTAATAGAAAGCAAACATAAATTTCTAATTGGCTCTCTAGGTAAATGTAAAACCATAGGATGCTATTGTGTGTATCTGTGCTCATTATGGCACTAAATGTTTGGCATCTACAATGACTGTGATGGATAAAGAATAAAATCACTCTGACTCCAATCTCCTTGTTCTTACAGAAAATTCTGTACACTTTGAGCCCAAAGGTTTTGAAAAAAAATATTCATCTACAACTCAAAGGTAGAAACGGCTTCTGCATGCTCAATAGCATGACCCTAACAACTATGTCTGGATCTCAATTCTAGACACAGTTATTAGGGTTTCCTTTCTTAGAAGAGATATTACTCGGGACTATAGAGATGAACTTATCTTCATAGTGCCTCAGATGAATTCCACTGACTTTTCTCATTGAAGGAAAAGGTATAATGAAAGAGATATTGAGAAATAAAAATGAATGCTGTCAGTGAAAACTGGCCAAGCTATAAACTTGTTAACATACTAAATTTTTAATTTTATAAATTAGTAGGATTGTTTATTAGTACAGTGTTTTATATTTTATTTACAACCAACCTTCTTCTACATAAAGGAGTAGGATAGATATTATCTTTTCAATGACAAGAACAGTGTATTCAAGAAATTAGTGACTTCGGGTTCTATAAGATTTGAGAATTCAAATGTCTCATCTCCTAGTTCAGGCATCTTCCCCAGCTAGCCAGGGTAGCATAAAGAAGTTGTCATAATACATTCATTAAATGGATGGCATACTTGCCATTACACACTAAGCATAATATGCCATCCTCTTAGCTAACATAACCCTGCACCGTTCCACCATTTTTTGAAAATAAATATAGAAGTATGTGTTTATTAAGCATGTGATGTGTTCTAAGCATTATTCAAAGTACTTTGCAAATAATTTCCTTGGATAACTCTAGGCCCAATTGTTGTATCTTTGCAGTAAAGAGTTCAGAATCAGAGATCTGATCAAGACATTTGAAAGAGAACGCGAGATTATGTGATTACATGAGTGACTTGAAATTCCAACTAGAAATTTAGTAAGAAGATAAAAATTCACCTCTTTTCCTCAAGCAACAATTTAAATAGATTATATTTTTTTCACTTAGCTAATGCTTACAAATGAACATTCTCAGGCCACCTTCACCTGTGACAGTCAAAACTTGCAATTGGATAAATCTGGTGCTCATATATAGGGTTGTACATCACCATTGAATAGTAGTTTCATCACTCCCTGGCCCATGATTTACTATCTCCTTCTTATTTGTTCTTAAAACTATCAGAATATAATGGATACCTAATATCTTCAATTACTTAATGTCCCCCACTATAACAAGACAGTTGAAATTTTGCCTGCTTTGCCTATTATGGAATAATCAGTACCTAAATTATTCATTCATTATTACATCATTGAGATGCAGCTCAATAAATATTTGTGGAATAAATGAATATTTTGTTTATTAAGTAGTTATTCTCAATCAGAGATGATAAGACCAATGAAAGCATTGGATTATTTATGT
Source organism: Arctocebus calabarensis (assembly GCA_963573935.1). Lineage (NCBI taxonomy): Eukaryota > Metazoa > Chordata > Mammalia > Primates > Lorisidae > Arctocebus > Arctocebus calabarensis. The sequence continues at coordinate 5,390 of CAUYON010016015.1, read as the reverse complement.
GTTTGTATTTTTGATTTATACTTGAATTTATTGGTGTTGAAGAATTTAATGAGATATAAACTTATCTAGTCAGAATTGCTATTATTAAACATTATAAATATGCAAATGTTGATAAGAATGCAGAGACAAGGGAACTCTTATACACTTTTAGTGAGAATGTATGTAGCACAACCAGTATAGGAAACAGTATTTTTCAAAAAAGTAAAAATAGAGCTATCATTCAATCCAATAATCACACTGCTGGGTGTTCACCTAAAAGAAAACAAATCACCGTATCAAAATGATGTCTGCCCTCAGATGTTTATCACAGTACTATTCACTATAGCAACAATATGGGAACAACCTAAGTATTCATTAACAGATGACTAGATAAAGAAAATGGGGTATATACACATGATAGTATACTATTTAACCACAAAAAAGAATTAAATTATGTTTCTTGTGGCACCACAAAAGGAACTGGAGGCCATTAATTTAAGTAAACAAGTTAGATACAGCAATATTAACATCACATGTTCTCATTCACAAATAGAAGTTAAATAATATGTACACATGATGTAGAGTGTGGAGTGATAGAGTCTCAGAAAGGGGTGGAAGATGAGAAAATACTAATGGGAAAAATGTACTATTATTTGAGTGGTGGAAAGCCTAGAAGCCCTGACTTCACCACACTGTAATATGCACATGTAATAAAACTGCATGTGTATTCTGTACATTTATACAAAGAAAAAAAGAAAAAAAGGGAAAAAAGCGAAATGTTGGTGACAATGAAAAATTCTATGTTGTACTAACACTAACCATTTACAAAGCATTTATGGGAGATACTTCCTGAGTATCAAAATGTTCAAATTTAGGTGTAGCTCAGTTATTCCACTGACTTCATATTATGAGGGACATGTAGGTGTGGTGGTCTAGCTAATCTTCTGATCTGCCTCCTTCTCTTGTGTTACATAGGGCCCATCCCAGCCCCCATGAAGTCACACTCCGATATATCAATAGCAGAGCTAGAAATAGGACCATCTTTTTTATTTTTTTCTTTATTATCTACAGTGGCACTAGTAAAATTGTTCTTAAAGATTATTCCTTTTTTCTTTAAGGCTGCATAATATCCCATGGTGTACATATACCACGATTTGTTAATTCATTTGTGGGTCAGTGGGCACTTGGGCTTCTTCCATGTCTTAGCAATTATGAATTGGGATGCAATAAACCTTGTGATACAGATATCTTTATTATAATGTGTTTCTTGGTCTTCTGGATATATACCACCTAGTACAGAAATTACAGGATCGAATGGCAATTCTATTTTTTAGCTCTCTAAGTATTCTCCAAACATCTTTCCAAAAGGACCGTATTAGTTTGCATTCCCACCAGCAATGTAGAAATGTTCTCTTTTCTCCACATCTGCACCAACATTTCTGGTTTGAGGATTTTTTGTGTGATGTGAGCTAATCTTACTGGAGTTAGATGGTATGTCAAAGTAGTTTTGATTTGCATTTCTCTGATAATTAGGGATGATGAGTATTTTTTCATGTGTCTGTGTATTCTTCTTAGCAAAGTATCTCAAGAATGGAAGAAAAAGTATCCACTGTTCTCAGCCCTACTATGAAACTGGGAGAGTAATTGGTGGGTGCACACCTATGGTGCATCTCAGAAGGGTACAGGTGAAACTTACTAATTGCAGAATATAAATGTCTGAACACAATAACTAAGAAAAAGCCATGAAGGCTATGTTAACTAGTTGGATGAAAATATTTCAAATTGTATATAAAACGAGCACATTGTGCCCCATGATTGCATTAATGTACACAGTTATGATTTAATAAAAAACAAAAAAAAGATTATTCCTGACTTATTTATGAAGTGCTTTTTTAGTGAGAATCAAATTAGATAATTAATGAGATGTTCTTTGAATAGTAAAATGTGAGACATTTAATCCTTTGCAGTTACATAAGTATGTAAAGAATTTGATTAAAACTAAATGGGATTTTTAGCATATCCTACTCATTGGGCAAAGCACTGAAATATTTTCTGGAGTTACATTGTCACCTTCTAACCACTACTATCCAATGTGCAGTCTAATCAGTATATGCCTTTTCTGTTCCCCACACTGCACCATCTAATATTTAAACCAGGGATTCCTCTTTAGGGTTAGATGCTATCATATTGGAGGCACACAATTTTCTTCTATAGTCAGCACTGCTATAACTGACAATCATAAAGAGTGCCAACTAATGCCTGACAAAAATACTGCTAAATAATAATCTAAAACAGGAAAGGTTTCCCAGACTAGGTGGAATGGATGTGCCGAATAGTTCAGGATCCAAAGGAATTCCTATGTTAGCTTAGGTTGCCATTAGCAGTGATGAGTTAGTTCTGAGTAGCGCTAATACAATGGCAAAGCCTTGGGAATCTGAGTGAATACATATAGAAAAAGCTCTGGGCTTAATTTTAAATTCTAATTTAGGCAACCCAAATCCCCATTTGGATTAAACTTCTGCCACAGTCTGTGTGCAGTTAGGCATGTGGCAAATTTGAAGATATTTCTCACCAATTTTCATTGGGACAGCAATTCATAAATACCATTATTTAGACAGGAAAAAAAAAAGCATCAGAGACATAATAAATTTGTTGAAGGTCTCTCACTGGTCGAACTGCTCTTAGCACCTTAGTCATTAAATTTCATGTTCATGATTTTATTTACAACAATAAAGCCTGGCATAGCCAAGACTGAATGCAGAGCTTTCTATTTAAAAATCTATATGAGCACTCTTGCCACTTTCCAGCTCCACCTGTTTAATCTGTGTTCCCCTTTCTCTCCTCTTCATTTCAGCCAGTACATCCAACACCGAAGATAGGAAAATGAACTTGTAATGAAGCCCATGAACCCCAGTGAGCACCAGCTGTCTCTAGAGAGTATTTGAAAGAAAACTATGCAAGCTTTAAATTGTTCCTCAGAATTTAATTATTGAAAAGCACTTGGAAATCTTGGTTTTGGCATGCTATATACTCTTCAATGCATTTTTATGACTTCACACAAAAGCTATTCCCAGAAACTGAGCAAAGACATTTAGATAGGTCTACATAATGATTTTTGTGTGTGCTGTTCTATTTAACAAGCATTTATTGAGAGCTCAATAGGTCCAGGAACTGCTGCATAAAGGTAGATCAAATTTGTCATGTCATCAAGGATTTTAAAATTAAAAACAAACACCAAATAATTATGACAGGTGAAGTATATGCTATATTGGTTATTTAACAGAATATGTTGTTTTGAAAAAAAAAAGAGACCAAGTGGTATTGGCATTTTTTTTTCACCTCCGCTTATAAGAGAGAAGACACTGTTATGGTTCTAATGTCCAGTGGATGGAGCTAATACTAGATTAGGATAGACTAGGGTAGAAGGAGGCAATGGAATAACATTTGTGAGTAGGGATGTTGAAAAGGTCAGATATGAAATGAGGGCTTCTTGAAAGAACTAAGCTCTGGGGAAGAAAATGCAGTCAGGTGAACTTCAGCACCTAATGCTCTATAAGGTGGGATGGCAGGAGGATAGACGTGGTGCAGGTTTTCTTGTCACTAATGTGGACCAATTAGAGATGCAGATGGTTGAGACTATACCAGACCAGAAGCAGGCTTTTCTCTTTGACCAATACTTGAGATCAAGTTTCTTATATATCTCATGGTAGGAGGAGGAAGACCTTCACAATAAGTAAGACTGAATACTCTGCCATTAGGGTGACAGGGTGCTCTGTAAAGATTGAGTATGATTAGAAGAAATATTTAAAAGGACATTTCTTATACTCAGAATTTGAATCTATATCTTTTATACTTATATATAACTTGTGGGAACATAGAACCTGGAACCATTAGCAAGTAATGTGGGAATGGAGAGGAAGCTATAGAGAGGCCAGCATTGCCATATGCAATCTCTATATCATATTCTAAAATAGCCAATTGTTGTCTTGTTTCCCAGGGTATTAGCACTAGCACTCATCCAAATCCTGAGTCACAGTTCACAAGATTGGCTAGTTACTTTTAGCTAGAACATTTATCTGAGGAAAAGTATAAATTTTCTTATACATAAAAATAACAAAACTTACTTGTGGTAGCTTCAGCGGTCTCTTGCAATTTCCTTCCCTAAGGATGAGATTGGAACAGATGACTCCATGAGGTCCTTTAGAGCTCAAAAGCACAAAAAAATTTTGTGACATCTATATTGTATAATTTTGAACATTTTTTGGCAACTTTTATGGTTTTGCATAGGACCAGCTGTCAAAAGCTGCATTCACAGCCTTCATATGTGTTTGTAGAAACTTCCCAGTAGTATGCGGTTAAGAACAAAGAAATTCAGCCATTCTTTCCTACTTCAGCAATTCATCTGTGCCACCACACAGACATATTTGCAATTTACTTGCTATTTGACATCTTCCTGTCTCCCTGACTTGTTCACCTTCAACATCCCTGAGGTCTCAGGTATGTGTGGACATTCTCTTCTAACTTTGTCATTAAACTTTGGATGGAATTTGTCCAGTGAACCAGTTAGGAATTCTTGGTTTCCAGCAACAGAAACTCACCTTCAGTGCATTTAAGCAAAATGAAATCCTGTAGAAAAATGTTACAGGCTCCTTGAATTGATGAAGATAACAGAAGCAATGCATAAAGTCCCAAATGGTCAGGACACATTCACAGAAACAAAGAAGACACCTGACATTCTCATCATTTTCTTCCCCTAGGTTTCAAATCCCAAGAAAGAAACTCTAACTGACCCACCTTCAGTAACATTCTCACACTTTTTCTAGGACAAGGTCCCTAAAATTATTGACTTTCAGATTGATTCTAAATCATACAAATTAATTTTTAAAACAGAATTTAGGGTATAGATTGCTAAAAGAAATCGATGGCAGGCATTATGAACTAAAATAAAATCTTAAACCTCCCAGCCAACTGAATGGACCCCCACTTGATCAAGGGCATCCCAGAAAAAACTGGCCATGAGGAGAAAGGAGATCAGATACACTTTGTCCTGCACACTCCTTTTTAGTGTTACTTTTTGTAATAGTAAGATACTAAATCATTAGCAGGCCTAAGGCCATACAAGACAATGCTTAAACCATACCTGCTGGCTACCAATTTATTTTCAGATCAATTGTCTGGTGGTTTCTCACTGATAAATAAACTCTTTTTTTTAAAAAATAATTTTATTAAATCATAATTGGGTACATTGGTGCAATCATAAGGCAGAATGTGCTTCATATACAATCAGAAATATTTTGATCATACTGTTAGAGATAGCCTTCATGGCATTTTCTTGATCACTATATAAAGACATTGATATTCTACATTTAATAAGTTTCACCAGTACCCTGCTAAGATGCACCATAGGTGTG
>CAUYON010016014.1:0-28099 GCA_963573935.1 Arctocebus calabarensis | reverse complement strand
ATTATTTAGGTTAGTCAGTCTGAATAAAGTATTTGGTTTAGCCCATGAACTATGTATGTGTGTGCATATGTGTGTGCATGTGTGATATGTGTTTGCATATGTATGTATGTGTTTGCACATGTATGTATATGTGTGCATATGTGTGTGTGCGTTTGTGTGTGTGCATAGCGTGTGCATATGTATGTGCTCTGTCAGTTGTAATTTTGAGGGTTTAATTCACACTTCCCATTCAGCATCTCCTAGGATTTTTTCTTTCTCCTCTGAATCAAGTGGTTCCCCCTATTGAGCTATTGATATTTTCAAAAGATGATTTTTCTCCACTCCAGCAATTTTCCTTCACCTGTTTATGATTTTGAAATCAACATGTCCTTCCCCCATCTTCCATACGATATAATCCTCTCTCCCAGGTTTTTCTAATTTTATTCCTATGTCGAAATCCAAATTACTGTCTTAGATCAGATCTGCTGGGAATGTCTCTGCTTATCCATACGGCTTTACTTACAAGCACTTACATTAACATGTACTTGACGTTGGGGGAAATTATTCGTCCTCCTTTTCTTTATTCACTGTGTTTTGGGAGTTCTGCTATCAGCCTTGTTTATGCCTCTGAACTGGCTTGTGGGAGCCACGCCAAGAAGAGCTGAGGTGCTCTTCATCCCTGGGTCTCTGGAGGCGGCTGGCCTGTGCCACGCGCAGCGGAGAAGCGCCACAGGAGGACACTTCCAATGCAGCCTCTCCTTCTCTGAGCCACCATGACTCATGCTCCTGAGACAGAAAGCCAAGGATTTACTGGCATTTCTCTCCATCCCTCGTGTGTCCTCACTCCCTGTATGCACAACATTTCTAAAGGCAGCTTGCAACTTAGGGCACAAAAGTGACCCACACTGAAAATGCCACTGTGATCATCACAGCTTGTCATCCAAATTAGCATTTGGAAAGTGGTTGGACTCAACACTATCAGTGAATCCATTTACTTAATGATCTCATCCAGAAATATCCAGCCAAGAGAAAGAGGAGAAGGAAAGCGGCTGCTCTGACTCCAGCAATATGCCACCTACTGTCCAAGAAGGTCACCCATCCCAGTGGCTGCAAGCTGGTAGAAGGTAATTGATACTTGCTGTAGAAGGTCACTGAGACTCTCTTAAACACCACTGAGGCCCTGAAACTGCTTTTTCCTTTGCTGGAAAAAAATACTTATCGAGCAGGCCATTGGGAAACACAGAGTTTCCTTTTTTCTTATCTACCCCTTAAAGCAAAATTGCTGTTTTAAATACACAGGGGAAAAATGAATAGACTGTAAAGTCATACAAATCAGCATTGTTCTTATGCTTCTCTTCTCTTACCCCCCAGAACTACTCTTTTTTTAATGACCAATGGGAATACATACATGTAACTGGATTTAAAAAATGTGTTCTCATTCATAGCATGAGAATCTCCTTCTGTTAAAATATATATATATAGTTTACCTAAGAAAACATGGTTAAAATAAAAACAAGGAAAGAAAATTAGAGACAAGACATACACATCCTACACTGATGCTAATTAAAATTAAAATCAAAGACATACTGGAATAGACTAATAAGTCTGGCTGACAGATTTCTTTATCTTATCATTAAATGACTAGTGTCAGCAAAATGGAAATAAAAAGGCATTTAGGAGCCTGGAGAATTGTCTGGTAATTGTCTCTTCTCATATTAAACAAAACACTGTATTGCCAACATGTTTGTCTCAGTGTGTGCATATGTGTGTATGTGTGTGCATGTGTGTGTACATATGTGTGTATATGTGTGCATGTGTGTATGTGTGTGCCTGTGTGATATGTGTTTGCATATGTATGTATGTGTGCGCATATGTGTGTATGTGTGTGCATAGTGTGTGCATATGTATGTGGATGTGGGCATGTGTGTGCAGAGTGCGTCTGTGTGTACATATGTGTATGTGTGTGTGTGTGCATGTGTGTACAAACGCTTGTGTGTGTGGCATACGTGTGTAGGGGAGGTGAATAGAGCATTAGAATTTTAAAATAATTGAAGTTGAATTGAAATTTCTAATGTATCTGATGAGGTAAGAATTTCAAAAAACAAATATGGTGTTTCAAGGAATGAGGCTGCAGGCATTACCTTCTCAGCTCTGCTGGGTGTTTCTGTGTTGAATTGACACACCATGCAGCCCACACGGTCTCCCCTGTGTCACCAACGACAGATGCCTAGTTCCTGCAGGTGTGGACTTGTGGTAGCAGATGAGGGCTGGCTGTGCTGATGACCAGACACACACTGCCCCACTCCCAGACGCAAGCACACACGACCCTTTATGTCTGCAGGTGGTCTGGGGGTCAAGTACAAATTCACATATGACAAACAGTCATCACAGCACTTCTTGTCCTTGTACTGAGAACACTGTGCAAACTTTATGATTAAGTAGGGAATAATGTTTACTTTATAAATGTCAAAAAGTGCCAAAGTTTGTATTCTTGAATGGGTCAGTATAAGTCTGTCTTTCAGCTTAAAAAAAAAAAACAGAAAAGCTTAAAACTAACAGACGTCTCAATAGTCTTAGTGTGGTAGATGGAGAGCTTCTTACATAAGGCAATTATACCAAAATGGGAATTCTGGTCACTCTTAATTCAAATTAGATTTGACAAAATTTTATTAAGTAAAACTTATTAAATAACTATATGTTCTGGCCTACATCTATGAAATGATTTACCAGTTTTTAAGACACAGAGTCCTCTTTTATGATAGCACATTTAGCCTCTTCAGAGGGTCTGACAGCTAACTGTAAGTCTCCAAAAGGGGCATAAAACTCACACTCATCTGTCAGCCGAGGTCCATATTCAGGGACTTCCAGCTGGCCCTTCAGCCAAAGCTCCTGCTTGCCCATTCTCTTTGGCTATAACTCTTCATACAGATCCCCAGTGCTGTTGACTAATCCCTGTGACAATAGCACAATAAGCATCAAACTAGTTTCTCCCCAAGTTTCCAAAGCTGCCAGTCTTTGGGCTGCCAGAGTAATCTCTGGTTTCTCTGAAGAGTTGAGGAAAATGGTGAGCCTTTCCAATCAGTTCAGACTTACTTCCCTAGAGAATAGATTCTCCCCAGTGCAATTCTTTTTTCTCCAATGACATATTTTCTCCTCTGATACAGAAAGTCACTGCAATCTCCATTTCATCCATGGGCCTTACCTATCCCTGCCCAAAACCAAGCAGCTCAGCCTCCCCAAGCTCCTGCACATACACACAAAAAATACCAATCTTTTACCTGAAATGAAACATCTGAATCAAAAGATATTTCCAGTCCCTAGCTCTTGTGCAAGAAAATAGTTAGAATTTGTTAAATTATAGGAGTTCCCCCCCAGATGCATCAAGGTTCCTAACTTAATTGAAGCTACTTATAAAGTCCCATGCAACTCTCTTCTCCTCAGCAGTATCTGTAATACATGGCCTTGAATGAGCACTTGTAGTGATGACAGTGGATTTTGAAATGAGGGACTTTTCCTCACTCTACAAATCATGGTCCTTTGCTATAATGTTCAGAATGCATCATATTCTGGAAACTCCTGCCCTCCAAGGCCTTGTAACCTGGAAGGAAAAGGAGACTCACATATAAACAATTAATTTCCAAGAAAATCTGTGAATAACTATGATTAGCCAAGGAAAGAAAAGCAGGACGTTGAGGTTTTAAGAACTATTCTCAGAAGAGCCGGGTTTTGACTCGGATCTTGGAAGATGAATGGTGCGTGTTGGTCAGCTATGAGGGGAAGGGCATCTCTGGAGCACTGCAGTAACCAAGTGGGTCAAGGCCTGGGGGAAGCAGGATGGAGGGTGAATTTGGAAGAGTACATTACATTGATAATTGTGAAAGGATAAGGAAGGACTACTGTGAAAATTAAAGGTGGTTCATTGAGAAAATCAAATTACTGAGACACTTGAGCAATTGTCTAAGACGTTTAAACTTGATCTACATTTAAGTGATTGAATGCTGAATTTTAGAGGTAAGGAATAACATGATCAGACTAGGGTTTTAAGAAAAACATAAAATCTATGAACCTAAAAAATAATTGATAAGCTTAAAGTAAATAAAACAAAATGGGAGATGTATTTATTTCAACATTAAAAGCAATGGATACATGCCGTGGAAACACAGCCCATTTGCAAGCGCCACTTGACACTCAACAATAATGACTATTAATAAGAAATACATACTCATCCCTGCTCAAGTTCAAATACCAATTTCCATGCTTCTTGGGGACAGAGTAAAGATGAATGCTGTGTTGTATGAATGACATAAGGTTAAATAAGTCCTGTCTGGAAACAAACTGCCTTGTTTTAAGGAGTCTGTTTTCTCCAAATGGTCTCATTGTTTATATAATAATGCTCATGAATTGTGTTTGTATGATTCAGTATAAAAATTGGCTTTTGATACTATTATCTTGGACCATATTGTGGCAGTCTGGAAATACTTTCAAAACTGGTATTCCTTAGAATCTGGAAATATGTAGAGTGCCTAGTGGCCATGAACTGTGAGACCCGCTAAAATATCAGAAGTGAAATGTGTATCATTCACAGGAGCAATGAGGGTAACTGTGCTATAATCAAACTAACAGTCTTGAATAGAGCTGCTCACGCTTGGACTCGTATGCAACAAAGAAGGCACCGTAAGTAAAACTAAGACGCCCTTCCCTTAAAATCGAAACCACGGGAAGGAGGATGAAGAAAGGCACCAGTAGCTGATTGGTTGACAAAGTTTTCCCTTCTTACTGAATTATCAGTGTTCTGCATGACTTTAAAGAGTTTCATTACAATATCTCTTCACCGTAACAAAGTCCTGGTGATAACCTGTAAATGTAGCCTAATGATTAATTCAAGCAATGCACACTCAGAGGTTAAAAGTATTAAAAGTAATTTAATTAAAATTCTGCTGACAGTCTTCAGGGATGTATTGGTGATCTCACAGCTTTTTCACAGCAAATGAATATTTTCTCCATATAGCTACAGAGTTGCATCTCTAGTGCCTTGTATTGCACAGGCTGGATCTAAGTGAAAAATCACATTGATTGCAGGGGTCAGCAAACTGCAGCCACTGGACCCAATGTGGCCCGCTATCTATGACCATTTTTAAATGATTGGGAATATGCCAAAAGAAGAAAACTCATTTGCAAATATGTGAATTCCTAATATGAAATTCAAATGTCAGTGTCCATAATAAAGTATTACTGGAACGTAGTCTCAGTAATGGGTTTACGTGGCGGCTTTGAGCTACCGCAGCAGCAAGGTTGAAGTTGAGACCACGTGATCCACAAAGGCAAAAAATATTTACTGTGTGGCCCTTTACTGGAAAATTTTGCTGAACCCTGACTTACAGCATTCCTGGAACAAGAAATCAAGAGCCACTTTGTTTTCTTAAAGCCGAGGAGTTTTTAAAAATTATATTTATGTAACAGAGAGCAAAAGTTTCCTTTAACGAGATTTGGGTTTGTGTGACAGTCATGCCAGAATTCTCACACAGGTACCTGGAAGGATGTGATTTTGAATTATGCAGAAAAACATGGGTGAGTAAGTAAAATAATACATGAAAGGATACAGTGTGGGCCTGAAATCCCTGCAAGGCTTGAGAAAATATACTGAGTTACAGAATGTGTGCCTATTTGCGTTTCATTCTGGCAGGCGTGTAAAACTGAACTATTTATAGTGCCAGGCGGTGGATAAATGCGTGTTAGCTAAAGAGCTACCTTAGAGGATAACGGGAACTGTTCTCTGTAGGGGGAAGGGCAGAGGAAAGACTACCTTAAATGAACTGCAACAGAAAAAAAAGTCAAAGAAAAAGAATATAATACATATATATTTGTAAATATAGAAGAGCATGGCTAATGCCTCAACTTGAAAATGCTTTGCTCTAATCAATGCCCGTGACCTTAGCACCCCTCTCAAAGGACAAGGAGCATAGCCACAGAATGTTCACTCTTTTAGTCCTTTGATCTGGTCCTTTAAATCCATTCCAATACACACGAGTAGGGTTTCCGGCGCCCTTTCCAGGGCATTTCTCTTGACAGATCTATGGTATTTCCACTCAAACAACAGCCAATTAACAATCACAACTCAATTTACAACACCTCTCCCCCCCTTCGCCCCCCACGGTATAAACAGAAGGGGAGGAAGAGTGTCTGGTTTTGCTCGCTATTCCCTACAAATCAAGAAGACAGAACTAATCTAAATGGTTTTAGCCTCCATGGCAGCTTGAGGTATTTACTGGCATCACAGTACAAATCAAATGAGCAAATAAAACTGCCGCTGCTGTGAAAGGAGACGCAGAGCTCAGAGGGAGCCACTGGCAGTCCTCCAGCACCAAGCAGTCCTACTTGGGCTTCTGAAGCCCCGTGGAGGTACCAGATTGAGCTTATTTTAATATACGTCACTAAGATTCATCTTTTCCTATTTAAGTCCAAGGAACGGTTCTGTGCATCAGGACTCAGAGCCCCAGAGGCACGAGCCGTGCCTCCGTGCAATGCAGCTGACATTACAGAATCAGGGCAAGCCGATTCAGGGCCAGGGGTGGCTTTGGGGCCGGTGTCATATTACTGCTTTGCCACTTTCGGTGTAGCCATTGCTGTTTCACGTTTCACCACCATAGAGCTTTGGGACTCTATCTGGTTGTGATTTGATTGCCCCAATTTATTCCTTTGGTTCCTTGAATTTGAGCAGCTTCTTTAAGAGTCACCTACTCTTTTTTTTTTCCTCTTTTATCTTTGCATACAGCTTCTTATATCCTGAGTATTGAAAACAAGGAAAGTATTTTCTTTTTGATAAACAAGTAATTTGTTTCTAACTAACTGGATAGGTTTAATCTGATAGAAGTGATTTTTACATCTACACTTTTCGCAGGGTTTATGCTAACATTATTCTGAGGTCTTACTGTAGTTTTCACAGTAGTTTCCAGTGATTGAACAACCAATATTCTATAATTTAGCAATTCGCTGTTGGTTAACTTTTTTTTCAAGTGTACGTTTTTCAAGTGTATGTTTAGGGGGTCCTAAACGTCTTAATTTTCCACTCACATACTCAGTAAGAGCTCTCCTTAAAGCCATTATTTCATTGTGTGAACCACTAACACTTCTAGCCATGTTAGAAAATTGACAATCACCCCCTCAAATGTAACGAAGATGAGAGAGAAAGGAATGATAGAAGCTGAAATAGGTGCTAGAGGTCGGCAATCGACGAAAAGAACTGAGACATCATTTGTGTCTGACACAAAAGTGAGGTACGAAGTTCAGAGAAGGAAAGATTCTGCCTCTACTGGGAGGATTACATGAAATGGAAGGTATAGAATGTTAGATTGTATCAATGTCCTTTTTGATACAAACACTTAACAGACAGGGATTTTTAAAAATTAGCTCATTCTATCGCTGTATAAATTCAGAAATAACATCTTATCTAGAATCGATCATTTTAGCAAAAATGTTTAATACTGTGTTGATAGCTAAGAATTAAATTATCTTTGTGGTAAGAGGAAATTCGAGATACTGAAAGAGAGTCATAAAATCTTTCTAACTGATCAACTGAAGAGTGACAGATGGTGTGAATACTATTAGGCAATATATGATGGATGTTGTGCAGGTTGTGGTATGTTAACACCACCAGCCAACTGGTAAGCAAGAGCACTCAAACGATTTTAAATAAAGGGGTCTGTGTAATTTTGGACAAGTAACTTAAACATTCCAAATCTTGGCTTTCTTAACTTCGAAAGCAAAGGTAAAAACACAGACCCTACAGAGTTTAAGTAAATAAGATAACTGCATACAAGCTTATCTAAATGAAATCAATTTATAAATTGCAGATCAAATGCATTAAAGTGGTTTCTGTTAGGTATATCTTGGGTTTGATGCCAATACTGCTGACATTCATAATGGTTTCTTGAGCACCTGCTATATGGTGGGTCCTCTGCTATGGGAACATTATTTTCTAAGCTTTATGATAAGTTAGATACTATTATTTTAATATATCTCTCATTCACCTTTCAAAACTTGGTCCCCAGGCTGGGTCTAGGACTCAACCTCTTTCTTCTTTTGCAGCAATTTTAACCTTTTATAAAAATTGGTAAAAAATTTTGTAAAAATTATAAAAGATTGTGTGAATTCAGACAATATCAAAAATAAACAAGGTAAGACATGGGGTGGAAGGTAGAGAGAGGACATATTCTGATTTTTATATATGTAGCATATGACCAAAAAAAAAACAAAAAAGAAGAAGAAGTTTTGTGGGAGAAAGGAAACAAGATGAAATTAGATCATGGCCCTGAAGTCACAGATGTTAATGATGCTGCCCTGTTACAGTATCATTGTCCTTTCAGAAAGTTATCTCATCCCCTGTATTTTCTACTTCATGTTTTGCAATCTTAATCCTATAATTTTCTAGGGGAACAAAACATATTGATGAATGACAGTTGAGGGATATAGCACCTTGGAACAAATGACAAGTAGCAAGTGACCTACCCCTCCTGTCCCGAAGTGGGGCTAAGGACACAGCCCCCAAGCCTTGCTTTGCTCATGCACTGATTTGATGACAGCTCAGGGACACCCACCTGAGTCTCCACTTCATGTAGCAGGGTTTGTTATGCCAAGAAAGACAGCATGTTATGCTTTAGATTAAACATCACCCCATTACCTCTTAAAGACACACGATGAGATTGGGCAGGGGCTGGCATAGTAAATTTGTGAATGAGAAAATGAATACCAAAACACACATCTTTATTCTTACAAAGATAAATTACAGAGAAATTTCTTGGGCACAGTTCCGTCAAGTCTATACAAAGTATATTGCCACAGCTGTTGTCAAGCCACCATTTAAGTAATCAAGACTCATTATGAGAAAATAAAAGCAAGTAACCAAAGTACTCAATTTTATTATGAAGGCAGTAGATGATCTAACACATGCTCACGTAGGAAAAAAACGTAATTCTATTCAAGCTTTGAGGCGCGGGAATAAGAAAGGGGGGAAAGGGCGAGGATTGGTGTGCTCCCACTTAAAGGGCCCCAGGTAGGGGTCTATGGCACGACTTGTGGCTACAGGACACAACTACAAGAGCAACTCTACCTAACAAATTCAAAAACTGTGACCTGGTTGTTTGTACCCACACAATAATCTGAAATTTAAAAAAAGACTTATTATGACATTCATGGGCCTTAGCCACTTTTGCCTTTGTGGGCCCCTTCCTCCATTAAAAAAAAGTATTAAAAGGTTATATGTCATGACCGTGTTCACAAAAATATGACTTTATGAATGTCATATAGTGAAACATTTTATTTGACATAGAAGTTCATTTTTTTCTGCTGATTTTATAAGAAATAAAAGCATTTTCGTGGGCTCCCGAAAGTATGGCAAGCGCTCAGCACTGTGCTTCTTGTACCTGCAGAGTAAGCTGGTTCTCACATACAGTTTACCTTATAAATATGGATTCTGTTACAACGGTTATAAGTGAAAATGGATTTTTTTAAACAGCTTTTATCATATGATAACAACAAAGTTTTACCACCTCGATAAAAAGAACAGAGAATTTTTCTTCTGTTTACAAACATTTTTCTATGTTTACAAACCAATTAAATGTTGGGGGAATCATTTTCTCTTTGAATTAAAACCCACCTATAAATGATTTGAATCCAATTGTTTAAGAAAGAAAGAGACACTTTTCCTGTTTCTTTCTTTGTTGCTAGTATGTTCCATATTTCTTCTCCTATATCAGCCAATTTTATCAAGAAGTGTATCCAACTTGTTAACTTCTCCATATTTATTAGCCAAGATGTCCATACTATATGCTTCTAATATGTTTATGTGTCCTCATTCTTAACATTCATATGCTTTTTCTTTTTCTGTTGTTCTTCATTTTCTGGGCCAGAGTTGACTATTGGAATCATTCTTTCAAGTGAGAAGTTTGAAATTTCTTGATCAATTCTACCATTCTACTCTTCCCCTAGCACTCTATTTACCTTTTCTCCAACCTTCCTTTGCTTTAAGAAAAATAGCTTCATGAATTGAATACTTAGATCATTTATTTTTATACTTCTAATCTTTATAACTTAATATTGAAGTAATTAAAAATGATGTATTCTCTTCCAATTATAGCTTTGGCTATGTAGGTTTCTGTATATAGCATTTTCTTTGGTGATTTCTAAAAAGACTTCACCATTTTAATTTCCTCATAATCCAAGAAATGTGTAGGAAAATTCTTCCTAAAAAATTCGAGGTGGTGGTTTTGTTCTAGTTAAGCCTTTTTGAAAACTGAACTTCCTTTTTTATTTTCTGCTTTGAAACAGAATATAACTTTTTTTCTAGGCTAAGACTTTTCAAATATTCTGAAGACACTGGAAAATAAGATGCATTCTCTGCATAGTAAAAGTCCAATATGCATCTTTAAAATCTATTTTTTAATTGCCCTATTCAGATTCTATAAATCTAAAATGGTTACTCTTTGCCAAATTAATTATTCAAAGAGTAAAAGAAATGCAATTGTAGCTCTCCACTTCTATATTTTTGCCAATATTTCCTTTTAATTATATTTTTCTTTATACATCACAATGTGATGCATTCAGTTCATTAAGTTTCACTGAAGTTACATCTATGTAATGATTTGGGCTCTTTGTCCAGATAACACAACATGGTTTCATGAGTAATATATATATTTTTTTGAGACAGAGCCTCAAGCTGTCACCCTGGGTAGAGTGTTGTGGCATCACAGCTCACAGCAACCTCCAATTCCTGGGCTCAAGCGAGTCTCCTGTCTCCGCCTCCCAAGTAGCTGGGACTACAGGCACCTGCCACAATGCCCAGCCATTTTTTGGTTATAGCTGTCATTGTTGTTTGGCGGGCCCAGGCTAGATTCGAACCCGCCAGCTCAGGTGTACGTGGCTGGCGCCTTAGCTGCTTGAGCCACAGGCACCGAGCCATGAATAATATTTTTTAACCTACACTATTTTTTTTTCTTGATATCTACTGTTGTTTCTTCCTTGGTCTCTATTTACCTATTATCTTTATATGTTATTTTTTAGAAACCTTTTTGGTATATTTCATATGCTCAGCTATTGGTGAACATTCATTAATTTGAGTCAGTACAAATAGTTTCATTTAGTTTCTTTGTTTCTTTACTAGAAATATTTGACCCACTCCCATGTTTAAAATGACTTTTGGCTTATCTGACAATCATTTTGTTCTATCTGGGTTTATTACAGTTTGGTTTGCTTTCTCTCTAGGCAATGCTTTATCTTCGTTGTTTTGGTACACAGACTATTCTTTTCATCTTTTATTTTAGTCTTTCATATATTTTGAAAGGTATATGCTCTAATTGTTTTACTGATATTTAACCTTGAAATGTTTTAAATTTCAAAATATTAATGGGGGTACACACATTTTAGTTACAGCATTTGTTTAAATACAAATGGAGTCAAACTTTTAAGTGTGCCCTTCACCCAAATAATGTGCCTTGTACCCCTTAGGTGTGAAGTTAGCCATCCTCTCCTTCCCCACACCTGTTTGATTTTTGTTGAGTTTGACTTCCATATGTGCAAGTATTTAGTATTGAGTCCATGAGGTGTTAGTTTTTCCATTCTTGTAATACTTCACTTAGAAGAACGTTCTCCAGTTCCACCAAGGTTGTTACAAAAGGTACTAGATCACCATTGTTTTTTAAGGCTGAGTAATACTCCAATACATACATCACATTTTATTAACTCATTTAGGTATTGATGGGCACTTGGGTTATTTCCACATCTTTGTGATTGTGAATTATGCTGCTATTAATTTTCAAAAATGTGTGTCTTTTTTAAATTTCAGATTCATATGAGGGTACAAATGTTTAGTTGTGTTTTTTTTATAAATGTCTTTTTTCCCCCCTTTGGGTAAACTGGGATTGCTGGACCAAAAGGTAGGTCTACTTTTAGTTCTTTGAGAAATCTCAATGCTGTTTTTCTTAGAGGTTGTCTGAAAACCTGCCCTTAGGCCAAGAAGGAGCTGGAAAGTGCAGATGAGCTCAGAGCCTCGAAACGGACTCTTCCTCTCTGTCACACAACCAGTGGCTTGATAGGATATTCTTATGTTTTACTGCGATATTCTAGTAGCCTCTTACGGTGCCTCTGCCTCAGTCTTTCTGCCACTAAATTCTGTCTCTCTTGACGTCAAAATTATCTTTCCAAAGCTTTACTATGATTATTAGTCACAACTTTGCCATGAGTGTGTGATATCCCACTGGCAATGATCCTGTCTTCATTTAGAATATTTTGTTGACCATAGAAGTTTATATTAATTTTATTTTTTAAACAATATTTTAAAATGTTATATATTTTTGATTACTGAAATTTTTAGCACCCTCTTAACTTTTTCACCATCCTAATCCTGGCCCTGGCCAATGAGGTAAAATCCAACCTCCTTGTCAGAAACGACTAGGTCTTTCCAGCTAATCTAGATTTACCCTTCTCTCTCTCTTATACTCTTGTTTAAGCTTTCAATATCCCCATAAAGGTAAAAAGCTATTGTTTTTTAAGTTTATTTTAAATGAGATATCATGAACATTCTTTAAAAGTAAAAATTAGCCCGTTACAGAGGCTCACACCCGTAATCCCAGCAAGGAGCTTAGCAGAATCACTAGAAAACAAGAGTTTGAGACCAGCTTTGACAACATAACGAGACTCTTATCTCTACAAAAACTTAAAACAAAAATTAGCCAGGCTTGGTGGTGCACATCTGCAGTCCGTGGCTACTCAGGAGGATCACCTAAACCAGAATTTTAAGGTTCTACTGAGATATGTTTGTGCCACTGTACATGCAGCCTGGGCAACAGAGCAAGACCCTAAAACATAAAAAAATTTCAAAAACAGTGAACTTTGTAAAACAATGCAAAATATCAACAAAATAAAAGGCTAGGATTTTTTTAAAAGACAAACAAAATTGACAAACCTTTTGCTAGACTAAAAAAGAAAGAAAGAAAACCCAAACAAATAAAATCAGAAATTGAAAAAGTACATTATGGCTAATACTACCATTGGTGCCTTAGCCAAAAATGAATTGACAACAAATGTCTAATATTTATTCTATTCTTTTCATCCATCCCTTGCACAACTCTCAACTTGAAAAGATTAAGACATGCTCAGGTGCTGACTTTCCATGGCATGACTCCTACCATGCGCCCCAGATGCTATCGGAAGCCAGGATGTCAGGGTCTGGTTACAGTTCTGACACTTCTATCAATTTAGTGTGTGTCTTGCAGAGGTATTTTCCTTTGGGGAGTTTTCAATTTCCTCACTTGAAAAATTAAAGAGTTTTGCTCAGGTGATTCCTAAGATTTCTTCCATCTCTGGCAACTTATTATTTCATGAACCCTTGAAATCAAGACTGTTTCATCAAAATTGATTGAAATATATATTGGGAGAGTCCCACAGTCACTCTGTACAAGTTGACCTTTTGTGCACATTGAGTAATTAGTACAAGAAAGTATAATGGCTTCTGGAAGATGAAAATCTTAAAAATGTTTATTACTTAAAAAGCAAAGTAAAAACAGCAGAAGCTACATCAAACCCATAGAATTTTTTCCCACATATAAAAATTTGGATAGAAAGTATAGCAGGCCAGATGTGATGGCTCATGCCTGTAATCCTAGCACTTTGGGAGCCGGAGGCTAGAATAATCATACTGTGTACGTTCTTCTGGGACTTGCTGTATTCACTCCCCATTATTCTTTAAGATTCATTTTTGTGGAGTTTGTAGCTGTTGGTATTTTGTCACTGACAAATCACATTCCATGATATCAGTTTACTGCAATTTACTTATCCATTCTGCTGTTAGGTTGTTTCTGTTTTTTTGTTTTATGCTTTTCAGTTACCAAACCATGAACATTTATTTGCCTGTTTCCTAGAACATATATGCAACAATTCCTCTAGCATTTGTGCCTAGGAGAGTGATTTTTGGATCTTAGGGTGTGTACATGTCAACTTTTCTCAGCCAGATTGGTTTAAACAGTAGTTTTTCAAAAATTTAATTGATCTATCATAAATATTTAACAATCTGGAGCATGAAAGAAGGTATAATCTTGTGGGATTGTAAACTCTAGATTTCTGACTATAAATTAAGCATTAGAAAAGAATAGTGTGCTCAGTTTGTCTCAAATGACTTTAACCAAGATATTAGCAAAGCCCCCTGGAAGAACAGAGCATTATCCTGAGTTGGGCTACTGAAATAAGGAGAAATGGTAGATTCATAAGAACTGTAAGAAAATCAGCATATCTCTGATGGGTGAAGAAATGAAGAATTCAGAAAGTCAGAAAAAGAGACTATGCTGTTCTTAGAAAAATAATTTAAAAAGATAATCAGGTCCTGTTTCTTGCCTATTAATAATTAGATATTTATGTTATTTCAACCCCTAGAGCCTCCTGTGAACGCTGTATCAATGAATGTCAGCTTACAATCAGGCAACGCCAAAGAAAGAATCTGCCCTGACTTTGCCCCACCTGCCCCACTCCCCGTGCCTCGCCCTTCCTCCCCCCACTCCACCCCACCGGTACAGACAGTCATTATTAATTCCAGGAATAACTCTCTACTCATGCTTTTGATGAAATTCCATGTGGCAGTCACAGTACAGAAAAAAAAATATTTCAGAAGGTTTTCAGGCAATTGACATCCCAAAAGATGTACATATGTGTGTATATATATTTCAATATATTTCACGTGCAATTGAAATCATGCACTAATTTAAATTGCACACGAACTTTATGTCCACTGTGTGTGTGTTAGTATATGACAATAGAGATTTCATATTTGTATTATGAATTTATACTTTTTCCATTGTTATTTAGGAATCATTCTTAATGGCCCTCAAAAAATTGTGTGAATGTCACTCCTCAGCAGGTCTTTTCAGCCCACGGGCCGTGTCCCTTAGTGGACCCTGACAGGCTTGTCAAGTGGACAGTTACTCCATGTCGACAACACTCTTGGTGGTCTAAATAAAGAGCATAGTGCATCTCACACACCTTATGAACAAGGCAGAAAATATTGTGATGAACAAAGGACAGATGCAATTCACTTTATAGGTTAAACTTTATAGGCTTTTTCTTTTCTTTCTTTTTTTTGAACTGATTATTTTGTTTGTATTGGTTACTGTTCAGAGTTTTTAAGTATATGCTACATACATGTAATTCACCACCTTTAATAAATTGGATAATTAATTAAGTAGAAAAGTAAAAAGAAATGCAATGCCTTAAAAAGAAAAAGGATAAATGCAAATTAAAAACTATGATGAGATACCGTCCTATCAAAAAGACATGCAATAATAAATGCTGATGAAGATATGAAGAAAGAGGAGCCCTTGTTCACCCTGGTGGGAATGTAAATTAGTGCAAGCACAAGGGATTCAGTATACAAGTTTCTTAACAAACTAAAAATAGAATTACCATGTGACCCAGCAATCTTACTGCTGGGTATATATTCAAAAGAAAGGAATTCAGTGACACACCTTTTTGGGGGGCAAGACATAATTATAAGAGGGACTTTACCTAACAAATGCAATCAGTGTAACCTGGTTTCTTGTACCCTCAATGAATCCCCAACAATAAAAATAAATAAATAAAATAAAATAAACATGTATCTGCACTTCCATGTTTATTGCAGCACTATTAACAATAACCAAGACATGGAATCAACCCAAGTGTCCAACAGTGGATGAACAGATAAAGAAATTATATGCACAAGGGAATATTATATAGCCACAAAAGAATGAAATTCTGCCCTTTGAAATAACATGAATGGAAACAGAGAATATGTTATGTGAAATAAGCCAAGCACAGAAAGATACAGCTCACCCCTGCGTGGTTTTTTTCATCCTCTTATTCAATGAATATATAGATTTCAGCTACCATCCAAGAGGTGGGTGAGAGGAAATTTTTTGTATTAAAAACGTTTGGGGTTCTCATGGTTTGAGAACACTACTAAATCATATATGAGGGATGACAATTAAGTTCAGCAACTAATCCTAGAAAAAGTATTTTGAAGGGTGGAGTAGGCACTAGTGTTGGTGAACAGCTTCCCAAGCTGGGCACTTTGAAGGTGACTGTAGTGATATTCAGCAGTGAGGTAGGTAGCACCTTTTCTAGGATAAGTTTGCAAACTTGTGTCCAGCCTCGTACATTTGTATCTCCAACAGTATACACACACGTATACATATATTTTATAAAAATTCACAATGCTAAAAAATATACACAATCCAGAAAGATGGGAGGATATTCAGAATTTTTTCTTGTGTAGACAAGCACCTTCCAGATATCTCTGTGATGACATTCTGAATTGCTAAACAGAATAATG
This sequence comes from Arctocebus calabarensis, assembly GCA_963573935.1. Lineage (NCBI taxonomy): Eukaryota > Metazoa > Chordata > Mammalia > Primates > Lorisidae > Arctocebus > Arctocebus calabarensis. The sequence continues at coordinate 11,772 of CAUYON010016014.1, read as the reverse complement.
AACATTTCCACTTGAACATCTTATTTGTAAACAGATAAATTATAAAGTATCATGATTCAACATTTCTCACATTACAAAAAAGAACATGGGGCCCCTTGTAGTTGCATCTTTGTAAATCACTAAATATTTAGTGCTCAGATCAAAAAGCTTAGTTGATTAGCTATGAATCAGAAGATAAAATGAAGGAAAAATTTAGCAGTATCTCTTCTCTTACAGATAAGAAGAAATAAGTATCTTACTTTTATGGTTCAGGTTTTAAAAAATTAAGACTCATTTGAACAAATGTTTTCCTATTTAGTTTTGTCACTCAGACACAATTTCTTCAGGACCACAGAGTAGTTATTAGCAGCCCTGAATATACATGGGGTTGCATTTATTTTCTCTCCATGTGAGCATCAATTCCTTGAGTGGAAGAAACTGATATTTTTTAAGTAGCATAAAAATGACACCTTCTCCATACAACTCAATTTTGTAATTGAACTCTTCAAATAAAAATAAATGTAACAAGTATAATTCCTCACACGGACAGAACTCAGCATGAGGAGTTCTCTCGCTAACCCTCCTCAGAGAGTTGTTAGGAAAAATAACTAAACTGGCTTCTGAAAGTGTTTTCTATATAAGATAAAATATAAACGACAGCATTTTCATTATTGGCACTAATGAAAATATTGGTGGCTAAATATTTGTACTCCAGAAAAACATGAGATGTGTGATTAGTTGATTTTTATTTTATTTATTTATTATTTATTATTATTTTTTTTTTTTTTGCAGTTTTTGGCCGGGGCTGGGTTTGAACCCACCATCTCTGGCATATGGGGCCGGCACCCTGCTCCTTTGAGCCACAGGCGCTGCCTGATTAGTTAATTCTTTTTTTAAGTAGTAGACAAAAAGTAGAACCTATGCAAGTCACAGAAATCATATTTTTAATTTATGAAACAATCATCAGTAAGTGCTCTATGTGGGGTTTCTTCTTCTCCCTTTAGTGATGCTTAAAAGAGAAAGTTAAATTGAAGGGAAAAAGTGAAGTAGGTTTATCCTACTTGCTACCCACCTCCCACCATGGGTCATTCAATATAGCCTCTTTAGAAATCCAAAATAGACCTTCCATTTGCTCCCATCATCCATTACTGGGCATCTACCCAAAAGAAAAAAAAAATCATTTTGTCATAAGGACATTTGCACTAGATGGTTTAAATAAATAACATTCTTAAAAGAGTTTGTGTAAATAGTAACTTGGCACCAGGAAAATGTAAGATTAGAACTAACTCCTGGAATAAGTCTTGGCAACCTCGCTGCAATGAACACTTCTTTGGTGTGAGCTGATGCTGGAGAGAGTCTGTACGGAACAGTTTATCCTTTGAATTTGCTGTTTATAGGTGTGAAAATTAGGTACTACAGTATACATGCAAATGAACAGCCATTTGAGAACATTTCAATTTGCTACTCCTGTAACACAATTATTCCTTGTCTGTGCCCTTCTGTGGAAACTTTTCTCTTCCCAGATGGAAGCAAAGTGTTGCGGTGGAAAGGCGGGCAAGTTAATACTTCCCTCTTGCTGTCTGAAGAATGAGGGTGGCCTCAGTGGAAGAGTTTGGAGTCCCAGGCAAGCCCTATCTGCTAATAAATAGGGTATTTACAAGGTTAGGACTCATAAAGTCTGGACCTTAATCTTAGCAATAATTACTCCAGAGTGTCAGATAGGCAATTTTCTTCAGAGAGGGCAGTTCCCAAATAGTAATTATTCCTCATTTTAAAGGGACAATTGAGGCTCGGCTCCTGTAGCTCACTGGCTAGGGTGCCAGCAACATACACCAGAGCTGGCAGGTTTGAATCCAACCTGGGCCTGCCAAACAACAACAACTGCAACCAAAATATAGCTGGGCACTGTGGCGGATGCCTACAGTCCAGCTGATTGGGAGGCTGAGGCAAGAGAATCACTTAAACCCAAGAGTTTGAGGTTGCTGTGAGCTGTGATGCGATGGCACTTTGCCCAGGGTGACAGCTTGAGACTCTGTCTCAAAAAACTAAAAAAATAAAATAAAGGGACAATTGAAATATCTTTCCCTTCTACTACTTCCACCTTGCAATCAGATCCCCTTAGCTACCAGATACTTCCAAGATTAAACTTATTATAGTCTTTCATCTTCTACATTAAATCCATTTCTCCCCCAAATAAGAGGGTACCTCTTCTTATACCCAAAAAATCTTGCTCATGCTTTAAAAATATATGATCAATTACTCATCATAGATTTGATCAGACACCCTGCATACCAGGGCTAGCAATGCTTTACTTCTACATTCTGAAAGAGCATGCCTAAGTAAGCAGCATGGTCCTTAGTAAGCAGCTAATTCTCCTTCGCATTTGATTTGTTTAAGTTTTGACTGCCTTAAAACAATCATGCAAATTCACTGCAATTTATAATTCATCTAAATACAATGCTGTGTTGTGCCATTGCAAAGCTAACAAGTTATGTGGTCCAGTTGAAAGCCCTGGAGTAGGAAATTCTCTAATTGAAACTGACTCATGTTGTACAGTCCAATAACTCTCATCGAGTGACAAAAATTTTGCTTTTTGGAGAAATGATTCCTAAAGAAGCTATTTTTAAAGAGATATTCCAACCTGAGAATGGGGAAGGCATGTGGGGCACCTTACTAATATCAAAGGTCTACTGAATTGATGACTATCTTCACGTCTTCATGGTACAGATTCAGCTCCTACTAGAAACTCTTGAAAGCACCTGCATTAGTTCAGTGAGTTACATAGGAGAGAGACTCATGAAATAATCACACAAAAAAGAAATTAAAAGAAATGCAATGGGTCACGTAACTGAAAAAGCCCAGGGAGCAGGAATGATTTCAGCTGTGAGTCCATGCACAGGTCAGTAGATGTCACCAACGCCTGTCCTCTGAGTTGGTGCCTCATGAGTTCTTTCTTCTTGGGAGCAAGATGCTGCAGCCCCTGCAGCCTCACGTCCTTCCACCTCAAATGACACTGGGGAGTGAGACCCATCCAGATTAAAGGAAAGGGAGTGGAGAAGAACAGAACCGTAAACCAAGACGGAGCCTTCTGCAAGTTTCTGGAAATACAAACCACAATGTTCACTGCACCACTCTGCTAGGACCCATTACCATCAGCTCATTAGACACAACCTCATCTAGAATTGTTCCTTATATGTCAGGGTTGTTTAAGAAGTCATAGGTGTAGCACAACTTTATAAATCTAATGAAAAATACTCCCTAATACAACAACAAAAAAAAGTGACACAGAGTCTTGCTCTGTTACCCAGGCTGGAGTACAGTGGCCTGATCATAGCTCACTGTAACTGCAAACTCTGGAGCAGCTAGGACTGTAAACACATGCCACAACGCCTGACTAAATTCTTTTATTTTTTGTGGAGACTGGGTCTCAAACTCCTGCCCTCAAGTACTCTTCCCATCTCAGCCTTCCAAAATGCTGGGATTACAGGCATGAACCACTGTGCATACCTTGTGATAAATTATTCATAAAATTATTAACTATATTGAATTCAGTATTAGCTACTTGTTAAAGAGTCTCCACAAAACAAAATGAACAAGGACTCACAATTTTACTTCAAAGTTCAAATTTAATTTTATCCAATTCTGAGGCAAAGGATAATGTTAGGATAAATAATTGCATTTATATAAGCAAAGTTATTAAACTCTTTCCTCCCTGCTATGAAAGCATTATATGTTGCTGCATTCAATTTCTTCTATTAAAGACCAAAAAATAGTAAAAAGCAAGGATCAATTAAAAACAGCATGAGCTACAGGGAATAAAGCATGTAAATACTCCAAGGAGTATAAGAAAACACTATTACATTTCATATCATATTTACTAGGAATTTTTATGGCTGAAAAGGACTATGGAGATTATTTAATCCTAAAACTTCCTAATAAAGCATTTTCTGGTATACTGTTTGTCCTCAAACTCTCCATAACACAGGACAGCCAGGTAGACATATTCACATTAGCATATTCTGTGGAATAGATTAATTTGGGGGCTGTCATCTCTAAGTTCACATTGGGTTTCATTTCCTTTAATCGAGATCCCCTTACTAATCCATTTCTCCAATCCAAGCAACCTATGAGGAAGGCCAGCCTGATGTTATTTCAGAATGTTATTTCTGTGCCTGATATCCTCAGGGAGGATGTTTCCTGTCCAGTAGGGGCAACTAACATTAATCATTACAGAGATACATTCCTCAGTACAAACTTTATAAAACTACTTTTATAAAGAAAATTTTCAGTGCCCTTGCCGTATTGCCTCAGATCCTGACCATCCCAGTTGAGAAGTTGAGTTGCCTTTGAGCTGAGAACAAGAGAAAGACGAACATCTGGGCTGCTCCACCTGCCAGCTGCTCGCTTGGAACACGAAGATCAAGGCCAGGGAATCACCACGAATGCCAGGCCTCATACACTGTAAGGATTTCAGTCTTCATCTGAAAGTTTATCTTAAAATTCATATTAAAATATCCTTAAGCAAATGGTGACATATTTAGATTCGCATTTGAAAAATTACTCTGGCTGATGTGTAGGGAGGAACAAACAGAAAAATGATGCAAAAACAGTTAGGAAACTGATGGTGGTTTAGGTGAGAGAGGACAACGTGATGGTGGCTTATCTCGAGTGGCGCTATTGGAGAGGAAAGATCTAAAAGATATGACAGGTTAAAATTAGGAAGATATGTTGGTTATCACCAAGTTTTGTAAGTCGTTGAATGCTACCAAGTTTTTTTTTTCAGAGTCCTTTCCAAGAGGTCCCATAACCTGCTGCTGTTTTCCTAATGAAGAACAATAAAGACTACTATTTAGTGATGACCATGTGTCTTTATTTATCACAATATGTAAATATCTCTAGTAACAATGCTGGCCATACCCTAGAGCCTTCGGGTTATCACAGAAATGCCTTTGGAGAGTCAGCCTGCATTTCTAATCTTCTAAGTGTAAGTCTGGGTCGGGTGCAGTGGCTCACGCTTGTAATCCTAGCACCCTGGGAGGCCTAGGGCAGGTGAATTGCTTGAGCTAGAGAGTTGGAGACCAGCCTGAGAAGAGTGAGACCCCCATCTCTAAAAATAACCGGGCACTGTGGGGGGCACCTGTAGTCCAAACCAGTCTCAGGAGGCTGAGGCAACAGGATCATTTGAGCCCAAGAGTTTGAGGTTCCTGTGAGCTGTGATGCCACACACTCTATCCAGGACAACAAAGTAAAAGTCCATCTCAAAAAAAAAAAAAAATTACGTTTCTTTTCTCTTGACTGAACTAGAGATGTTCAAAATGTAAAAAGAAAATACACTGTTGCCATAACTGCAAACTAGTCTGACCTTTAAGAAAAACACTATGGAGGTTCCTCAAAGAACTAAAAGTAGATCTACCATTTGATTCAGGAATCCTACTACTGAGTGTTTACCCAAGAAGAAAAAAAATCGTTTTATCAAAAAGACACTTGCACTCAAATGTATATTGAAGCACAGTTCACAATTGCAAAGATGTGTAATCAATCCAAATGCCCATCAGTTCGTAAGTAGATTAATAAAATGTGGTATATTTACACCATGGAGTACTGCTCAGTCATACAAAATGAATTAAAATCTTTTGCAACAATTTGGACAGAACTGGAGACCATTCTCCTAAGTCGGTGGTTCTCAACCTTCCTAATGCCACAGCCCTTTAATACAATTCATTGAGAACCAGTGTCACAACAATGAAAACCAAACACCACTGTATCCACTATTAACTTAGAACTAATCAATCACCACTCGTGTGTACAGACGAAAGTAAAACTAAACAGAGATCCACCAGGTAGGAGGGAGCAGGGGTTGGAGAAAAGGGCACCGAACAGGTGCGATGTACGTTGTCTGGGTGACGGGCACACTTATAAATTTGACTCAATCAGTACAAAAACAAGCCGTGTAACCAAAACACTTGTACTCCTGTAAGATTTTGACATTTAAATTAAAAAGTAAATAGATGCAACAATCCTAGATGTGTGTTTGAAACTTTTCCGAATCATCAGGGCCCTATTTCTTGCTGCTGGGTCACGGTCAGGTTATTATGAAACAAAGCCTGTTTGGATAAATGAGACTTGATCTATTCAAATGCACATATCTGGAACTACTCACATCCATACCTCGGAAACTAAATTATTTTACCAGACCTCCCCAAATCTATCCCTTACACGTGTACATGATTTTGGTCATGGTAAACAACACTTACTTTAGCAGAACAGCCCATTGCTTTACTCCGCACCTGTCCTAACGTCCCCCCACCCTGACAACCCAGTCACAAGTCCTAGTGCTCTTCCCCTCAAAATCTAGGCCTTCTGATGACTTCATTTTCACAGCCTCTATTCACTCGCCTGTCATTTCTAAGCGCATATTGGATTTCCCTTCTTCTCTCTGGGACCGCCTTGGTAATCTGTCCTTCCAAGCCAAGCCATTTATTAGGAAAACTGTTCCAACCGCGTCACTTCTGTACCTGACGTCCTCAGTAGGGTATTTCCTCACTGCCCTTAGGATAAAATCCTAGCATTTCAGTAGAGCAAGTGGGACCCCCAGCAAAGTGCTCCTTCCCCTTCTGCCATGACACCGTCACCCCTCCACCCTGGGACTCCCGTCGCAAATGACTCCTGGGTCTGCTGCTACATGGTGGGCTCAGGTCTACACATTTGCTCTCCCTTCGCCCCCTCTGCTGTGAATCTCTTCACCTTCACAGTTCAGCTCCCACACTCTTTCTCTGCATAGGATTTTCAATGTCACGCCCACCTGACGTGTCCCCCTGCTGTTGTCCTCTGTCACTCTGTATCTAGAGACTCTGAGGTCGGTTTCCCGCAATGATCTCTTCATTTCTCGCTCTCTCCCATGCAAACAAACCTGCCACACAGATTATCTTTTCATTCCCCAATATCTACCACAGAAGCGTTCAACAAGCATTTATTGAATTAATGTTGACATTTGTAATACTTGAAAACAGTTAATCCCTACTATGCACAGTTACCAAGTTTTGGAGAAATACACACAAACACACACACTAAGAAAACAAAATTAAAACGTGGGTGAGAACATTAACAAGTTAAATATAAACTCACTATGAGATTTCATAAACACAATATCTTCTAAGTATTTGTTTATAACCAAGAGTGAAAGTACATTTTATGTCACAAACACTTCCACATCCAATATGTAACAGTGGAAATAAAAGTGTTACACAAACAATCCTCTCCCTTACTACATATGATGTCTTCTGATTTTTTCTTTCTTTCTTTGAGAAAGAGTCTCACCATGTTACCCCCAGTCAAGTGCTGTGGAGCCACAGCTCACAGCAACCTCAAATTCTTGGGTTTAAGTGATTCTCATGCCTCAGCCTCCCAAGTAGCTGGGACTACAGGCGCCCACCACAATGCCCAGCTATTTTTTGTTGTTGTTGTTGCAGTTGTTGTTGTTTAGCTGGCCCTGGCAGGGTTCAAACCGACCAGCCTGGGTCTATGTGGTCGGTTCCCTACCCACTGAGCTATGGACGCTTCCACCTTCTGATTTTTTTTATAAGTATTTCATTTTTTAAATATCTTTTAACCACTAAACTTATTTTATGACGCATTTCGTGAAACACTGGTTTGGTATTTTTACCATGTTGGATTTATACATGTTCTAATTCACATAATTCCTATAAGTAATTAAAAGCCTATATATGAAAAATAAGCAAATTTGCTACTTTTTAGAGTTATTAAAAACTCATCAGTCTCCTAACTATGAATTCTTCACTGTCAATGCCATCATTATTTTTTAATAATAACAAATGGCTCGTTATGATCATTTTTGGAGCTATTTCACGCACCTTGAAATCATTGGGAGACCGGACCCTGGAGCAGGTTTTGCAACCACTGAACTGACGTTTTCCCATTTGCTGTCTTTTATTTGCAGTCTAGATATGGAGCCCATATTTCCCATTGTAAAAGCATCAGAATGTGCCACTCTACTTCTGTTAGGTGGGCTTTCTTTACTTTTTTCTAAATAAAATGCTTTAGTATAAAATACGGTTATGGGATCATTTTCTTGAAATGAACCTTGTAATAGAAATCAATTCCACATACAAAGAAAGAACCACCTCAGAATATTATTTCTTTTCTTTTTTTGTTCCTGGACAACTCTATCATTATGAATAAATCACATGTAGCTCTCCTATAACCATGAGGTTTGGCATGGAAATTCACAATGTTTCTTCTTTAATCTTAAAGAGCAAATATATATCTGTCAACTTTTATGTTGCCTCATGAAAAGAAATAAAAATATTCCACATCAGATGTCAGCACTTCGGTGCCCAGTAAAAGAGAGATTGTCCACTATTTTCCTAAGTGAAAGAGTAAAAAATTCAGAAAGATAAAGAGATTTTGCCAATGTTTTGTTAGTGAAACATTTACCTCTCTTAAAAAAGATCTCTTATAGGGAGTAAATCAGAAATAAGGATACTTATCGTGATATATGCCTTCACTACTAAAGTTATGAAGACTTGAAGTTAAGATTTTTGAAAAGTGCATTTATATAAATAAATGTCTTGTTTTTAAATAATTCATTTTCAAAACAAGATTTAAGCTACATTGAGAAATTTGTCAAAATTAAATTTCCGTCCCTACCCTCCTGCTAAGTATAGAAGCACAGCTGCTATGAATCCTAAATTTGAATACACAATTTGTATAAGTGGGACATAGGATGCCATTTCTCAAGTGGATTATAGGGTCCTCTTCATGCGCTGCAAGGCCACGCGTTTCCTTCCTACGTTCAGGGTCAATACCAAATCTGAAAGCTGGAAAGTGGTGTGTGGGGGAGGGGTGCTATGAAATATTCAGATTAGTAGAAGTATTTGTCTAAATGTATTTAATGAATTGGAGAATTGTTTAAGCCAGGAAACATAAAACTATTTGTCGAGAATATTTCATGTTGTTTGATGGACTGGAAAGTGAGGCAGCCCTACCCAGGGAGGGGGAGGACTCACAGGGTGAGCTGGGTGTCCACATGGGGTGGGGCAGCAGCACTTGAAGTTCAATGCAAGATAGGGCTGCTTGAAGTGAGGGTGACACGGGGGTGGTGGCTACAGTGTGGGATGTAGAGGAGAGTTGTGACAACGACCTGGCAAGTGGTGTCAGAGCAAGCAGGGCACCATGCCGAGAGACCAGCAGCAGCAGCAGAGACTGACAAATTGTTAGATTCAGAGGATACGATAAAGCAAGAAAACATTAGTGGGAGCCAGGCTTCCCGTGTGCAGTGAAGGGAAACACGGACAGTGAAAGGACAGTAAGGATCTGTTGTGTGGGAGTGAAATTGGAGAGTGTGAACTCATATTTTTCAAAATATTTGAGTAGACATATAAATAAACACCGCGGTAAACGTGTGTCTATTGGTTAGGGTTCCTCAGAGAAATGGAGCCAAGGCAATTTGTCATAAGAAATTGGCTCGTGTAATTCTGGAGGCTGATGAGTCCCAAGACCTGTAATCAGCACGTGGAGACTCAGAAGAGCCAAAGGTGCAGGTCCAGTGCAAAGACCAGCAGGCTGGAGGCTCAAGAAGAAATGCTGCAGTTAGAGTTGAAAGGTAAGAAAGACCCCAGTTTGTAGGCAGCTGGACAGGAGAACTCCCCCCGCCCTTGGGGGCGTGAGCATTTTTGTGCCATTGAGGCCTTTACTGACTGGAAGACTCCCCCCAGATGAGGGAGTGAAATCCACTTGACTCAGTCTACAGGTTCCGGTGTTACTGCCACCCAGAAACACCCTCGTGGACACACCCAGAGTAATGTTGGACCAGATATCCAGGCACCCCTGTCCCAGGCAAGTTGACATATAAAATTAAACATCACAGTGTATGTACGTATGTGTCTATGTCTACAATACTTAGACCCAGATCTTGGTTACTAAATACTAATTACCCTTGATAGGAATTATGCCTTCCTGTAGAAATGGCTGAATCCAAAGTGAGGCAGGGAAAGTACCAAATAAACCTGGAATATTTTATTGTAATATAAAGAGTGCTTAAAGAATGATGATAATATGTCCAAAGGCCACAAGAACCAGCTTGAAGAGGACCTCACTGGCCAAATCCAGAATAATTTGAATATCAATGTAAGTAATAATAACAATTGATTATACAGTCAAATAAACTCCATGAGCCCATACTCTCTAAAGTTAATTAATTAACAGAAGTTTAATGGGAGGTTGGATATTTATATTATCTCAAAGTATGTCACTACTAAATATGCATTAATTACAAAAAGAAAAATAGTAACTTTCCAAGGGAGAACTCTTGCAGGCACTATTTTAAACAAGTAATCAACATTAACATTAACAGTAATAGGACAAACCAAATGGTAGATGGGCTGACAAATGCAACGAGGGAATGCCATATCACTCCTATGGTATTCCCAAGAGAAATTAGATGCATATCCTGAATATAATAGCACAAGACAAACTCAAATTAAGGAACATCTACAAAATATCATCAAAAATGTCAAGTTCACGAAGTCAAAGGAAGACTGAGAATCGATTTCAAATTGAAGGTAAATAAAAGATGTGGCGCCTAAATGCAGCATATTCTGAACTAGATATATATACTTTTTTATTGTTGGGGATTCATTGAGGGAACAAGAAACCAGGTTACACTGATTGCATTTCTTAGGTAAAGTCCCTCTTACAACTGTGTCTTGCCTACAAAGGTGCGTCACACACCAAGACCCCACCCTCCTCCCTCCTTCCCTCTCTCCGCTCTTCCTTTCCCCTACCCCCCTTTTTCTTCCCCCTCTCTTTACTCTCCCCTTCCCCCCTTCCCTCTCTCTGCTCTTCCTTTCTCCCACATCCTCTCTCTTTCTGCTCTCCCCTCTCCCCACCCCCTCCCTCCTTCCCTCTCTCTGCTCTTCCTTCCCCCCATCCTCTCTCTTTCTGCTCTCCCCTTCCCCCACCCTCCACCATGTACTAAGTCATTAATTGTCCTCATATCAAAATCAAATACATAGAATTCTTGTTTCTCTATTCTTGTGATGCTTTACTAAGAATAATGCATTCTACTTCCATCTAGGTTAATACAAAGAATGTAAAGTCTCTATCTTATTTAATGGCTGAATAGTATCCCATGGTATACATGTACCAACCATTCCTGGGTTGGTGGGCATTTAGGCTGTTTCCACATTTTTGGCGATTGTAAATTGAGCTGTAATAAACAGTCTAATGCAAGTGTCCTTATGATAAAAGGAATTCTTTCCTTCTGGGTAGGTGCCCAGTAATGGAATTGCAGGATCAAATTTGAGGTCTAGCTTGAGTTCTTTGAGGGTTCTCCATACTTCCTTCCAAAAAGGTTGTATTAGTCTTCAGTCCCACCAGCAGTGTAAAAGTGTTCCTTTCTCTCCACATCCACGCCAGCATCCAGAGTTTTGAGATTTTGTGATGTGGGCCATTCTCGCTGGGGTTAGATGGTATCTCAGGGTAGTTTTGATTTGTATTTCTCTAATAATTAGGGATGATGAACTTTTTTTCACATGTTTGCTAGCCATTGTTCTGTCTTCTTTAGAGATGGCTCTTGCCCATTGCTTTGGGATTGTTGGCTTTTTTCATGTGGATTAATTTGAGTTCTCTATAGATCCTAGTTATCAAGCTTTTGTCTGATTCAAAATATGCAAAATCCTTTCCCATTGGGTAGGTTGTCTATTTGCTTTGGTTGTTGTCTCCTTAGCTGTACAGAAGCTTTTTAGTTTAATTAAGTCCCATTTGTTTATTTTT